>QXTE01000462.1:175545-214807 GCA_003942145.1 Platysternon megacephalum
TAAACATCATGGCAATTAGCACAGGGTAATTTATCCATTAAACAGTTCAGATACAGGTTACTACAACCTTCAAAGAGACATATAGACAATAATACTATTTCACTCAAGTATCATCATAAATGTTAATACTCCTTTTTTGATCTTTGAATTAAAGTTATAGCAATAGACAAGACTTGTTTGCTTACATCACAAGACCTGAGCAAACATCTACCATTGAGATCTCTAACAATGCAGACTTGCATTTCAAAGCTCTATTCATTTACCTATCTTCCTAACCAGTTCTTAAGGTTCATCCCTAGGTCAGGTTATTCTGTGAGTTAATTAACTCTTTCTGACTCTGTCACCTTCCAATGAAATATTATATTACACTCATAACGTCACAATGCCACATTGCTCACACCTTGGAAAAACAATTGCTACTCTGTAGTGTTCTCTCCTTTTCATAAAAGAAGCTAATGGAAAACTATCCTTTTATGTTTACCACAAAAGTCATCCAGTTTAAAAGATCATGCCAAATGAATACTAATAGTGCAAAAAAAACCACATTAATTCAGTGTTCTGACTCTTATTGTAATATGATGGTCCTAAGTCACTTGGGATAAATTCTGCCCTAAGGTATGTGCACACTGAAAGGCACATAGTATGTATTAGAGGGCCAAAGTTGGCTCATATTTTCTGTGTGCATATGGAGGGAAAAGGGCAGAATAAAGACAATGGACTTCAAGACTTCAGCAAAGAAAATTGATAGGTAAGATCTTGTGGGAATTCTAAAGGGAAAAAAAAAGTTCAAGAGAATTGTCAGTTTTTAAAGGAGACATTATTAAAGGCACAAGAGCAAATGATCCCAAAGCATAGGAAAGATAGTAGTATGGGGAGAGACAACCCTGGCTTAACCAGGAGATCTTCAAAGACCTGAAACTCAAAGTCATAGAAAAGTAGAAACTAGGTCAAATTACAGAGGATGAATATTAAAAAAAAATAAAAATATAGAAGCATGAAGGAACAAAATTAGAAAGACCAAGGCAAACAACAAGATTAATCTAGCTAGGGACACAATGTGCAACAAGAAAACATTTTACAAATATCTGAGAAGCAAGAGGAAGACCAAGGACAGGAGAAGCCCATTACTCTATAAGGAGGGAAAGACAATAACTGATTATACAGCAATGTCTGAAGTGTTAATTGCCTTTTTGTTGATATTTTCACCAAAAAGTTAGCATGACTAACATAGTGAACATCTATGTAAATGGGGTAGGACCTTAGGCTACAATAAGGAAAGAACAAGTTAAGAATTACTTGGACAAATTAGATGTCTTCAGACTGGCAGGGCTTGATGAAATACATATTGTGACAGTCTTAGATGGGTTGGGTGCAGGAATCTGGTTGAAGGAAAACATCCTGGACACTGGATGAATAGTTTTCTGTTCCCTGAGTGACCAGGGCAGGGGCTGTCCCAGAGCAGTCAGGAAGATAGTAGGAGCAATTAAGTCAGGCAGACTCCATAAGGCACCTGGAACCAATTATGACAGGTTGGATCACAGAAACCCCCTTGGGGCTGCCAACTGATGTGCCCAGACTACTTCTGCCCCTGCTTTTCCTGCCAGCTTGGGACTCCAGAGCCCTGTCTGGCTGTGTCAGACATGCTTGCCAGCCACAAACACAGACCCAGGTTTGAACCACATCCCATAAACTACAAGCTTAATTGAAAGCAGCTTAAGAAGTGGTCCTGTCTTTAACACTCAGATGCCCAACTCTTAATGGGGTCCAAACCCCAAATAAATCCGTTTTACCCTGTATAAAGCTTATACAGGATAAACTCATAAATTGTGCACCCTCTATAACACTGATGGAGAGATATACACAGCTGTTTGCCCCCCTGGTATTAATACATACTCTCGGTTAATTAATAAGTAAAAAGTGATTTTATTAAATACAGAAAGTAGGATTTAAGTGGTTCCAAGTAATAGCAGACAGAACAAAGTTAATTACCAAGCAAAATAAAATAAAACACGCGAGTCTATGCCTAATACAGTAAGAAAACTGAATACAGATAAAACCTCACCCTCAGAGGTGTTCCACTAAGCTTCCTTTTACAAACTAGTCTTCTAGTCTGGGTCCAGCAATCACTCACACACACACACACACACACACACCCCCGTAGTTTTGCGACCAGGGGCTGCTAACAGGGAGTTTCGCAAGGGAGTTCTCCAGGTGAAGGAGGAGCTAATACAGCATCTGAGGGGTAAGTGACTGTCTGTAGTGTGTGTTTGTTTGTGATTGGGGGTTACTTGCTGTGTGCTGAGCTTGTGTTTGTCAGTCTGTTTGTTTGTTTGGTGGTTTGAGGTACCGTGTGCTGTGGCTGGCAGTTGGAGGCAGGTCTGAAAGGTCGAAGCCTCTGGTAATTGGCTGAGCCTTAATCAGTGGACGGGGCATTCACTCAGGCCAGGGCTTTATAAAGCCGCGCACAAGCGACCAGGGAGCTTTGCGACCAGGGGCTGCTAACAGGGAGTTTCGCAAGGGAATTTAGAAGGGGAGTGGGAAGGGAGTGGGAGCCCCTCGCCGGCTGTAACCCCTTCCCCGTGCCCCCCCCCTAGAACCTATAAACCGAACCACATTCCAAAACCCCTTCCTGTAAACCCCCCTTCCACTAACTAGGAGACAATGCAGGCAGAAGCCCAGCAGTGGGGGCTATCCAGTTTATTGCACTGAGTGTTGCATGTATGATTACCTGCCCCGTGGGCGGGTGGCGTATGTGTGCATTCGGTGCAAGGAGCTCCTGGCCCTCAGAGACCATGTACGGGCTTTGGAGGCCAGGGTGGCGGAACTGGAGGAGCTGAGAGAGGCAGAGAGGTATGTTGATGAGGCTTTCCGGGACATTGTAGAATTGTCCCACCTCCGCTCAGACAGCTCCTGTGCTGTTGAGGAGGAAGAACGGCCCAGGGAAGTAGAGCAGTCAATGGGAGCAGAGGGAAACCTTCCCATAGTTGGGACCCTCCTTCCAGATGGTGCTGGGGTTGCCTCTCGCACTGAGGTTGCCTCTCCGGGGGAGGGAACTCCAGTTTCTAGGAAAAGGCAGGTGTTAGTAATGGGAGATTCGATTATTAGAAATGTAGATAGCTGGGTCTGTGATGACCGGGAGAACCGTATGGTGACTTGCCTGCCTGGTGCGAAGGTTGCGGATCTCTCGAGGCATCTAGATAGACTTATGTGTAGTGCTGGGGAGGAGCCGGTGGTCGTGGTACATGTAGGTACCAATGACATAGGGAAGGGTAGGAGAGATGTCCTGGAAGCCAAATTTAGGCTGCTAGGGAAGAGACTGAAATCCAGGACCTCTATGGTGGCATTTTCAGAAATGCTCCCAGTTCCACGCGCAGGGCCAGGGAGGCAGGCAGAGCTTCAGAGTCTCAATGCGTGGATGAGACGATGGTGTAGAGAGGAGGGGTTCACGTTCATTAGGAACTGGGGAAACTTCTGGGATGGGGGGAGCCTATACAGGAGAGATGGGCTCCACCTAAACCAAAGTGGAACCAGACTGCTGGCACTAAACATTAAAAAGGTTGTAGAGCAGTTTTTAAACTAGGAGATGGGGGAAAGCCGACTGCTGCAGAGGAGCGTGTGGATCGGACACAGACTTCTCTTAGGGGAGAGTCTGATGATAGAGAATCTCCAGGTTATAGTCAGGAGCAGAGGACTGAAAAGTATAATGTAAGGGCCGGATCAGATGATAAACAGTCACATAAAAAAGAATCTGGCACATCAGAAGAAGGCAGGCTAGTAAACAGGGACAAGTTTTTAAAGTGCTTGTACACAAATGCCAGAAGTCTAAATAATAAGATGGGTGAACTAGAGTGCCTTGTGATAAAGGAGGATATAGATATAATAGGCATCACAGAAACCTGGTGGACTGAGAGCAATCAATGGGACACAATCATTCCGGGGTACAAAATATATCGGAAGGACAGAACAGGCCGTGCAGGGGGAGGAGTGGCACTATATGTGAAAGAAAGTGTAGATTCAAATGAAGTAAAAATCTTAAGCGAATCCACATGTTCCATAGAGTCTCTATGGATAGAAATTTCATGCTCTAGTAAAAATATAACATTAGGGATCTATTATCGACCACCTGACCAGGACAGTAATAGTGATGATGAAATGCTAAGGGAAATTAGAGAGGCTATCAAAATTAAGAACCCAATAATAGTGGGGGATTTCAATTATCCCCATATTGACTGGGAACATTTCACTTCAGGACGAAATGCAGAGATAAAATTTCTCGATACTTTAAATGACTGCTTCATGGAGCAGCTGGTACGGGAACCCACAAGGGGAGAGGCAACTCTAGATTTAATCCTGAGTGGAGCGCAGGAGCTGGTCCAAGAGGTAACTATAGCAGGACCGCTTGGAAATAGTGACCATAATACAATAGCATTCAACATCCCTGTGGTGGGAAGAACACCTCAACTGCCCAACACTGTGGCATTTAATTTCAAAAGGGGGAACTATACAAAAATGAGGGGGTTAGTTAGACAAAAGTTAAAAGGTACAGTGACTAAAGTGAAATCCCTGCAAGTTGCATGGGCCCTTTTTAAAGACACCATAATAGAGGCCCAACTTCAATGTATACCCCAAATTAAGAAAAACAGTAAAAGAACTAAAAAAGAGCCACCGTGGCTTAACAACCATGTAAAAGAAGCAGTGAGAGATAAAAAGACTTCCTTTAAAAAGTGGAAGTCAAATCCTAGTGAGGCAAATAGAAAGGAGCACAAACACTGCCAACTTAAGTGCAAGAGTGTAATAAGAAAAGCCAAAGAGGAGTTTGAAGAACGGCTAGCCAAAAACTCCAAAGGTAATAACAAAATGTTTTTTAAGTACATCAGAAGCAGGAAGCCTGCTAAACAACCAGTGGGGCCCCTTGATGATCAAAATACAAAAGGAGCGCTTAAAGATGATAAAGTCATTGCGGAGAAACTAAATGGATTCTTTGCTTCAGTCTTCACGGCTGAGGATGTTAGGGAGATTCCCCAACCTGAGCTGGCTTTTGTAGGTGACAAATCTGAGGAACTGTCACAGATTGAAGTGTCACTAGAGGAGGTTTTGGAATTAATTGATAAACTCAACATTAACAAGTCACCGGGACCAGATGGCATTCACCCAAGAGTTCTGAAAGAACTCAAATGTGAAGTTGCGGAACTATTAACTAAGGTTTGTAACCTGTCCTTTAAATCGGCTTCGGTACCCAATGACTGGAAGTTAGCTAATGTAACGCCAATATTTAAAAAGGGCTCTAGGGGTGATCCCGGCAATTACAGACCGGTAAGTCTAACGTCGGTACCGGGCAAATTAGTTGAAACAATAGTAAAGAATAAAATTGTCAGACACATAGAAAAACATAAACTCTTGAGCAAGAGTCAACATGGTTTCTGTAAAGGGAAATCGTGTCTTACTAATCTATTAGAGTTCTTTGAAGGGGTCAACAAACATGTGGACAAGGGGGATCCGGTGGACATAGTGTACTTAGATTTCCAGAAAGCCTTTGACAAGGTCCCTCACCAAAGGCTCCTACGTAAATTAAGCTGTCATGGGATAAAAGGGAAGGTCCTTTCATGGATTGAGAACTGGTTAAAGGACAGGGAACAAAGGGTAGGAATTAATGGTAAATTCTCAGAATGGAGAGAGGTAACTAGTGGTGTTCCCCAAGGGTCAGTCCTAGGACCAATCCTATTCAATTTATTCATAAATGATCTGGAGAAAGGGGTAAACAGTGAGGTGGCAAAGTTTGCAGATGATACTAAACTACTCAAGATAGTTAAGACCAAAGCAGATTGTGAAGAACTTCAAAAAGATCTCACAAAACTAAGTGATTGGGCAACAAAATGGCAAATGAAATTTAATGTGGATAAATGTAAAGTAATGCACATTGGAAAAAATAACCCCAACTATACATACAACATGATGGGGGCTAATTTAGCTACAACGAGTCAGGAAAAAGATCTTGGCGTCATTGTGGATAGTTCTCTAAAGATGTCCACGCAGTGTGCAGAGGCGGTCAAAAAAGCAAACAGGATGTTAGGAATCATTAAAAAGGGGATAGAGAATAAGACAGAGAATATATTATTGCCCTTATATAAATCCATGGTACGCCCACATCTCGAATACTGTGTACAGATGTGGTCTCCTCACCTCAAAAAGGATATTCTAGCACTAGAAAAGGTTCAGAAAAGGGCAACTAAAATGATTAGGGGTTTAGAGAGGGTCCCATACGAGGAGAGATTAGAGAGGCTGGGACTCTTCGGCTTGGAAAAGAGAAGACTAAGGGGGGACATGATAGAGGTATATAAAATCATGAGTGATGTTGAGAAAGTGGATAAGGAAAAGTTATTTACTTATTCCCATAATACAAGAACTAGGGGTCACCAAATGAAATTAATAGGCAGCAGGTTTAAAACAAATAAAAGGAAGTTCTTCTTCACGCAGCGCACAGTCAACTTGTGGAACTCCTTACCTGAGGAGGTTGTGAAGGCTAGGACTATAACAATGTTTAAAAGGGGACTGGATAAATTCATGGTGGCTAAGTCCATAAATGGCTATTAGCCAGGATGGGTAAGAATGGTGTCCCTAGCCTCTGTTCGTCAGAGGATGGAGATGGATGGCAGGAGAGAGATCACTTGATCATTGCCTGTTAGGTTCACTCCCTCTGGGGCACCTGGCATTGGCCACTGTCGGTAGACAGATACTGGGCTAGATGGACCTTTGGTCTGACCCGGTACGGCTTTTCTTATGTTCTTATGTTCTTATGTAGTTACTGTCCTTTGTTCCAGTTTCTTTCAGGTATCCTTTGGGGTGGAGGGGCTATCTCTTGAGCCAGCTGAAGACAAAATGGAGGGGTTTCCTAGGGGCTTAAATAGACTTTCTCTTGTGGGTGGAGACCCCCTCCTCTCTCCTATGTAAAGTCCAGCTCCAAAATGGAGTTTTGGAGTCACATGGGCAAGTCACATGTCTATGCATAACTCCGTTTTCACATGCAGCAGCCATTACCCACATGCTATCTTGAATGTCTCCAGGAAGATTTATGTGGATTGGAGCCTTCCAAGATCCATTGTTCATTAAGTGTTTCTTGATTGGGCACTTAATTTGCACATTGCTTTCTCAAGAAGCTGACAAAATGCTTTACTAAGGCTACTTAAAAATCAAGCAAGTACACAGCCAATATTCATAACTTCGAATACAAAAATGATAAATACATACAAATAGGATGAATAGATACAGTAGATCATAACCTTTACAGAGATATGTTACATGGCATATGTAGCATAAAACATATTCCAGTTATGTCATATATACATTCATAAGCATATTTCCATAAAGCCTTATGGGGTTCACCATCACACCAATTAAGAACAGATTAGATGCAATCAAGGAAAACAGGCTAATCAGATCACCTGAAGCCCATTTAGAACCGTCAGGGACTAGTTTAAAAGGAAGCTCCTTCAGAGCGGCCAGCTGGGAGTAAGTAGGTGTGTTGTGGGAAGACTGGGTGAAAGAAGGCACGCAGTAAAAGAGCCAGAGGACAAGCATGGTCAGGTACCTAGGAGAGTCTGTTTGGGGAAGTAGCTCTGGGAAGGGCTATAGCTCTGGTGGTATAGGAAAACTACCTGTTGCTGGTGCCATTAGGGTCCCTGGGCTGGAACCCGGAGAAGAGGGTGGGCCTGGGTTCCCCCCAACCCTCCCCACACGTCTACAAAAACGCTTCCTGAGTATGAACACCGGGACTAAAGAGGGTTCTTACACCAAACCCGTTGACTGGCTGATGGTGACTCAGTAAGCTATAACCCTTGCCTCTAGGAGGGGAGAGAGGCTACATTGAGGGTCACAGCAAACCTCTGAGGCAAGCCCTAACCGCCTGGAAGCACAGGACCCCCCAAGGCAAAGCTGGAGCTCTGCCACAATACTTAATGAACAGGCTGAAGATATTGCTGAGCCATTAGCATTATCTTTGAGAATTCATGGCAGATGGGAGAGATCCCAGTGGCCTGGAAAAGGGCAAATATAGTACCTATCTATAAAAAGGGAAATAAGGACGACTCTGGCAATTATAGACCAGTCAGCTTAACGTTGGTAGCCAGAAAGATAATGAAGCAAATAATCAAACAATCAATTTGTAAACATCTAGAAGAAAGTAAGGTGATAAGTAACAGTCAACATAGATTTGTCAAGACAAAGGATGTCAAACCAACCTAATATCCTTCTTTGACAAGGTAATAACCCTCGTGGATAGGGGAGACACAGTAGATGTGATATATCTTGATTTTAGTAAGGCTTTTGTAGCTGTCTCACATGACCTTCTCATAAGCAAACTAGAGAAATATAGCCTAGATGAACCTAGCATACAGTGGGTGCAGTTGGAAACGTTTATTCATAGACTGGTTATCAATAGTCCATAATTGAGCTGGAAGGGCATATTGAATGGGGTCCTGCAGGGATCTGTCCTGGTCTGGTTTTATTCAATATCTTCATAAATGATTTGGATAACGGCATACAACATTTGTTGACAATATCAAGCTGGGAGGGGTTGCAAGTGCTTTGGAGGACAGGATTAGAATTCGAAATAATCTTGACAAACTGGAGAAATGGTCTTAAATAAATAGGATGAAGTGAAATAAAGACATATGCAAAGTACTACAGTTAGGAAGGAATAATTAATTGCAAAAATGCAAAATGGATATGACTGCCTAGGAACATGTACTGCAGAAAAGGATCTAGGGGTTATGTGGCATCACAAATGAAATATGAGTTAACAACGTAATATGTTGCAAAAAACCCGAACATCATGCTGGGATGTATTAGCAGGAGTGTTGTAAGCAAGACATGAGGAGTAATTCTTCCATTCTACTCAGCACTGATGATGCCTCAGCTGGAGTATGTGTCCAGTTCTAGGCACCACACTTCTGGAAAGATGTGGACAAATTGGAGAAACTCTCCTCTGGTCTAACAAAAATGATTAAAGCAACAAATGATTAAAGGTCTAGAAAACATGACCTATGAGGGAAGATTGAAAAATTGGGTTTTAGTCAGGAGAAGAGTAGAGTGAGGGGGGGAGGTGATAACCTTTTAGGTACCTGAAAACTGTTGTTATAAAGAAGAGGGTGATAAATTGTTCTCTTTAACCACTGAGGACAGGACAAGAAGTAATGGGCTTAAATTGCAGCAAGGGAGATTTAGGCTAGACATTAGAAAAAACTTCCTAACTATAAGGGTAGTTAAGCACTGGAATATATCGCCTAGGAAGGTTGTGGAATCTCCATCACTGGAGGTTTTTAAGAACCGGTTAGACAAACACCTGTCAGGGAGCGTCTAGATAATACTTAGTCCTGTCTCAGTGCAGGGGACTAGACTGATGACCTACTGAGGTCTCTTCCAGTCCTACATTTCTAGGAGTCTGTTTAATGGCTTCCCTCAGACTCAAAAAGTAGTTGTCACAGTTGTATAAAAAATTTTAACTTTGAAAAGAGAGTCCTCTTACCTTTGGTTTGCCTCCTTAAACTAAGTCACTGAGATTCAGTAGTTAGACACCTTATTATGTGCTTAATTGATTGTATCTGCCCCGCACAAGTATCGATGTACCATTGACTAAACTCCCAAAGACCTGCCCCAGCATGTACTGAAGTTCAGTGTATATCTTGGAAAGAATTATTTGCGGGAAAGTCTCTTCTATGGTTGTTACAAAGCCCTGGTCAGGAATCTGTAGGTGATATTTACCAGGACAGTAGAACAGCAAAACTCTAGTCTTAATGAAAAACTGTACCCAGGTCAAATTTTTAAAAGGCCATTTCGGAGCTGTCCCCTTGATTAACATAGATCAAAAAAAATTGTGACTGGGGCAAAACACTCTTAATTCATGTTAAGATAATGCCAAATTGATTTTTAATCCAACAAATCCATTTTAGGTCTGAGACTATGCATGAGCCATTTCAGTCCAGAAGGTGGTAATTAGGGAAGTGATAAGCACCTGAAAATTGGGGCTTATAATAGAAATGCCTTCTGACTCCAGAGTTGCTAATTTGACACAATAATATAATTCTATTTATTCTTGCTGAGAGATGCTTCTTATCTTGCCATTAAGGAAAAATGGGTACAGTTTTAAGTCATGTAGGAGGAGGATTATATCTTTCCCAAGATGTTCCATTTGTATGGAACTCTAATGTTTCAGAGAATGCTCTAAATCCATATTATGTTCTTGACATTCTTCTTGACGACAATGTTTGCACTGTGACCTTTACATTAGTAGATACATGTGCGAAAGTATATTTATCCAGCCATCTGTTTAGTGGGTCACATCTGAAGAGGCTGCTGTGCAACAGTTATTCTACCTAAAGGCTAAAATAATGGTTTCACCTCAACTGGTCTTCATTTAAATCAGTTTCAGGATGGATGGATTGGATTTGTAATAGTGCACTGTGCTAAAATAACCCCTTCAGGGGACTCTTTTAGTTCTGATGCATAAAAGATTGGATACTATTTGGAGTGTGGAGGCCTGACCAGTGCCCACTGAAGTCAACAGAAAGTCGTCTTGGACAAATTGGTGGATTTCTTTGTTACCTTTTTCAGCCCCAGAGAGTACATCTACACAGCAAGTGGCAGGCCACAGCAGTGAGTCGTCAAGAGACTTGGGCTTGCACTATGTGCTAAAAATAGCTGTGTAGGTGTTACAGCTTAGGCTGCAGCACAGGTTCTGAGGCCGAGGGAAGGGGCTATTTTTGAGTGGGGCTCAGAGACTCGCAGCCGTGGGCTGTGTAGACATACCCCAACATTCTTCATGTACATCACTTCTCTGAAATAATCACTGCAGGTTTCCTGGTAGAATCTGCCCCCTGAAATTCTATATAATCCTGGATAAAGTTAGCTCAGAGAGGGAACATTAGTGAGTGTAAACGGGGGGCTTGCCCTGTACGGGCTGGAGGGCCTGGGATTAACTCTCCCTGAGATTAACCTGAGATTAACCTTTAGTGGGCCCAGCACCAAACATATTTGTGGGGCCCCATAGGGGCAATAGAGGATGGAGTGGGGAGGTTGGTCCCCGGAGTGAGGCGCCGGCTGGGCCAATGGGGCATGGCATGGTGGGGGTGGCTCTGCTCTGCCCAGCCCAGTGCAAGGGCAACACTGGCCCACCCGGCCCTGTGCTGCCAGAGTGCCCCTTCCCCTTGGGGGTGGGCCTGGGCCATGCCCCACAGCCCCCTGCCCAACACCACCCCACTCCCTAGGCCCAGCGTCCCCTGGACCTGCTATGCCCAGCGCTCCCCACAACCTCCCCACAAATGCACAGTGCCCTGCACACCACCACCCTGCCCAGTACCTCCCAACCCCCACCACAACTGCCCACCCCCTCCCACCCACAGCCCCCCACTACTGCCCAGCACCCCCACACAGAACCCCAACTCACACAGATCTCCCCCACCCACCACTGCCCAGTACCTTTCCCCACAGCCCCACTACCACAACTACACAGTGCCCTCCACCCGCACTCACCGGCCCTGCTGGGAGGTGACTGTGTCGGCTGGGCTGAACCGGCAGCGTGGTCGAGGTTGGTTCCGTTCCCAGGGTGGGGAATTGTGCCGGCCCCTCGAGGGCCTGCCCCGGCCTGGCTCCCTCAGGACCCTCTTGCCTGGAGGGGCCCAGCCAAGCCCCCACACTGGCTCCTCATCCCAAACTGGCCAAGACTGGTCAGAGCCAGAGCTGCACTGGGGTCTGGCCAGGGGGTGGAGAGGAGAAGGTGGGTGGGGCAAGGGGTCAGAGAGGAGTGGGCAGTGGGGGAGGAGGGGCCAGGAGAGGAGAGGAGCTGGCGGGACCTCAGGGCAATGTGCAAACAGAGCAGGCTGGGCTGGGGGCCCTTTTGAGCATGGGCTGGGCCCCATGACACTGTTGTAAACTCGGTATTGCTGGGGCTAGCCAGCCCTGATTACTGAAGGAGTCACACCTGACAGGGATCAGGTAATTCCCCTATAAAGAGTAGCTGGAAGTTGAAGTGAGGGGAAAACTCAGGGAGAGCAAAGATTGCTGGGAGTGAGGAGGCTCCAGCAGAGTCCTGGGATTTGTGACTAAGGGTTTATCTTCACCAGTGGTGCCCAGCCTTATTACACAGGAGTGCCACATAAACTTTATGTGGGCCAAACAGATTCTGCGTATTTTAATAAGATTTAAAGTCACTTGTATTGATTTATATTTGAAGTTCAGCTTGTTTTGTATGTATTTAGATAGGTTGTTTCTGTGTACGATATTGTCTATTTACATACTTGTGTAAACTAAAATGATGTAAACATGATGAAAAAACACTAATGAATTGGCCGTTAGTATATTGTGTTGAAGCAGGCCTTATGAAATGCTCTGATGGGTTGTGTGTGGTCCACAGGCCATAGGTTGTGCACCCCGATCTACACTGTCCAGCAGTTTGGACCGTGGGGGTGTGAATAGCAATGCGCACCAAGATGTTGCTCTGTAACTCACTCGTGTGGATGCTGCAGGTGCAACCAGGGCCGGCTCCAGGCACCAGCTGACCAAGCAGGTGCTTGGGGCGGCCACTCGGGAGAGGNCCCATAAGGTTCCTAGTTTGCCTTCATGTAATCCTCTTCAAACAGGACTATGTTTGTGTGAAGAAGGAACCTGCTAGTTCAAGTCCCCGGCATCCACACATCCACTTTAGTGCACCCTGCAGTCCGAACTGCAGGGCGGTATAGATGTAGCCTAAGATTCCAGCTAGGAAGTGCTGGCAGTAGCCTGCTAAGGCAAGGGGGACCCTGAGAGAGCAGGGGAAAGACAGCAAAAGCTCTCCAGGCAGGGAGGCTTGGGAGCAGGAAGAGAAACGTTTGCTTGTTGGACTTTAATTTGGGACTCTATTTTATTTTTAGTTTATATTTTGTGAATAAACCCAGGCCCCAAGGAGGGGTATTTTGACCTCAGAAAAAGAGTGTGGAGTCTGCATCAGGGGCCCTTGTTGGGGTAACAGAGGCTGGTGTTGCAGGGTGACTTCTGGCCATGAGGGGTTGCTCACAATGTGGCTGCCCTTGTTACAGTGTGGAATAAAAAAGTGAAGATTATGAATGAAATTCTGCCCTCAGTAATTCACATGCAATCCCAGTGGGATTGCACAGATGTAAAGATGTCAAACATGCCTGTTATATTTGCTAAACTGAACTTGAAAATTTGCTTGCTTTTTTTTTTAGGTTAGCCAATATACCAAAGCAATTGAAATGTATGAACAGAAAATCCGAAACCTAACCATCAAGGTGGAACATATGGAGTTGACCCGTGTTTCTTACACTGAGTTGGACTTTCAGTTGCTGAAACTGGAAATCAATGAAATGGAGAGACTGGTCACTCAGCTGAAATCCACACTTGTTGGAAGCAATGTGATTGTTGAACAACTATACATGGAGGTAGAGTATGAGGGTTATTCTGCCACTCAGAAACATTCAGTTCTCTGTTACACCAGTGAAATTTGGAATGTCTCTACTGTCAGTGGAATTACTCTGGATTTAAATCAGTGTCAATTAAAGCAAATCTTGGCCTTAAGCATGTTAGCATGTTTCTTCATATGTGGCAAAAAATGGCAATTTTTATCATTTGTGTGACTGAAAGCTAAAGTTCTAGGATGCTGCTATATTGAATAACTATACTGTCCACATTATCAGAATAAATATTAATTTATGGGCACCCATGCCTGAAAGCTTCTGTGCTCCAACAAATATAATTAAAAACATAAATTATTAGGGTAGTGACCCAATCAATATAAAATCAATAACCCCTTCTCAATATTCAATGAATCAGATTTTCAAATTCGTTATCATTCTCTCACCTGAGTGAGTAATTGCTTTTGATGGTAAGTAAAATATCATTAGTTTCTTCACTGTCTTCACAAACATTTTCTTGTAGTTACACACATTCGCTTGAGACCTGATGTTCTTGCTAAAACTTATTCTTGGGAACATTTCCTAAAACTTGTTCTGCAGCACCTTTTTTGAAATGATAAATCCAGCCTAAAATGTTTGTGAAATAAAGATGACTGTAATTTAAAGTCATGCTGAATTTTTATTTCTCTAGATCAAGAATCTGACTCTCATGGTAAATGATCTGGAATCATTGGACAAAAACAATATCCTTGCAATCCACCGAGAAATTGTGGCTCTCCAGAATCGATTAAAGGAATGTGAAAAACATAGAAATCAAACCACTACACCCTCCTATTTCCCACCAGGTAAGCATTCTGTGTATGAATCACATGAGAAGGGATGGGAGAAGTAGGAAGAAGACTGAGTTAAATGAAATGACAATAAAGCACAGGTCTTGGAAAATTTTCCAGACATGTACTAACCTCTCAGCAACAGGCTGATATGAAAGATGAGAGCAGGAAACAAACACTTTCACATACTCTTACTGTTTTTCAAGTAGAAAAAGTTGGAAAATAGTACACAAGTATGAAAAGTAATGTTTTGCCCTTCTTCCAAACCCTCTTTTTGTGGTAAAATATGGCTTTTCTGACTAGCTCTGATCATGGATAACTTCTGTGAAAGTGATCTGTGTCTTGTCAATGCTACTCTACTTCTGCTTGGGAAATTTAAGCAGCAGTTGATGCTCTGGAGCTGTTTGTATGCGGATTCAAGAAGACAACATTGCATAGTTTGCATTTGATTAGTATGCAGAAATTTATTCTGAGCCATAAAGGCTAGAATCTTAGGGTGAAATCCCATTGAACTCAGTGGGAGTTTTGCCATTGTCTTCAATGGAGCCAGGATTTCACTCAGGTGTTTTTTCTTTCTTTTAATAAAAAAAATAAAATAATAAAAAAAAAATTCTGTAGCAATTAATAGCTTTCCTTAAGGGAAAGCTTCCCAGTCACTAATGAGTAGGCAAGAGGATTTTTCAAGCAATGTTACTCCCTCCCTTCTATGCATTTTTATGACTTCTGCTTTAGAATAATTTGGCAAAAAGAAGGTATTAAAATGTTCATAATACAATTGGGGAAGAAGACTGCTTTTTCACCTGTACCTAACAATTTGGCTAGCAAATCAGAGGTAAACCAGACTAATAATGAAAAGTTTGGAGAAACCTTTGAACAAAGCAGAGCACTTTGCACTGCACATATATTACCTACCAGCATTTGCCTCCTACCATCTTCAGGTCAGTTATTTCAAGCTTCCCATTAGCAGGAGAGAGGAACTGGTGGAAGTAAGTTTTCCCTCTGTGGCCTCTTCAGGGCTTGCCAGCACTGCAGGCAGCCAGTGCAGTTTGTCTCTGATAGGGAAAATGAACAGCACCTTCTCTGTTGGGTCAGATGATGTGGGGAGGGGAAAATGCACTCCTTAGGAAAGGCTTACCAATGGCTCAGTGGAAAGTGTAGGGCTTAAAAAGCATTTGAAGGGCACTTGATTGATTTATTGAGGGTGATGGTGTGGAGAGAGAGGCTGCCTCTTCCTTGACATGCCTGAGAACAAGTCTTTCTTACAGTTAAAAAGTGCTAAAACCTTTAACAATAGTGCTGTGGTCAGCAGGTGTATGTGAGAGGAGGAGGGGCTCATTTCAGGGTTGGTGGACCTCTTTCTGGGTGACTTGAATGTGGCATGCCTGCAGGGCACAGCAGCTTTCTTAGCACCGGGAATGACATGGAGGGCCAGATCCTCAGCTGGCATAAGTTGCCATAGCTCCATTGATTTTGGTTGGACTATGACCGTTTATACCAGTTGAGGACCTAGCCGAGTACTTTTTGGATGGTTTCTGGGTGCAGTTCCCCCCATTGGCACAGGAGCTGAAGAAGGCTCCTAGTGCAACGGAACCTCGGTGGTTCTCTTGTTTGAGGGGTGTGTGAAGCTGTGGAGAGGCCGGTAGAGGTAAGTTGCCACCAACTTCAAATAGCTCAAAACAAGGCTTGGTGGGAGTCTGGAAGCAGGGTGGGATTGTGATTTCTGGGTGTGCCATTAGGTAGATCCAGCGATGATAAACCATGCTGAAGGACTGGAATAGCAACTGTGGAGAGCCTGGCAATTTGCCTGTCTGTTAGGAAGTGGAGGTGCTCAGCTACTACTGTGTAAATACCTAGATAGAGACACAGATTCAGATCCTCAACCAGCTGTATAATTGCCCACCCAAAGCCTGCTTAGCCTGACTTTGTGCGCATAGTGGGGAGGGAAGGAAGGAAGGGGAGCAGATGAAATGCACTCTCTTTGCCATGGGCGCAATCTTTCATTTCATGTCATGTCATATTGTTCAAAGCTTTCTACAGAAACTACAAGGAGTCCAGTGCCACCTTTGGGCATATACCCAAATAAATCTGTCAGTCTTTAAGGTGGCACCAGACTACTCATTGTTTTTGTGGATACAGACTAACACCGCTACCCCCGATACTTAAAACTTTCAACAGTGACTGATTGCACACACAGTACAGTACATTTCCTTAACAGAGAGAAAGTGGGAGGGAGAGGTTGCTGTTTGGGAACAGGGGGCGAATAAGTGAGTTTGTTGGATTTCCTGGATGGGTCCCTTTGGAGGCAGTGCATGGCTGCTCACACTAGACTGCCAAAACTCCCTAACACCTTTAAGCAATTACGCACAGATTTCCATACATTTCCTCCACAACCTTGATTCCTGTCAAACCACTTCCGGCTCATACTATATTTATAATATTTGTATTACACTGACCCTTTGTCCTGTTTTCAGATCTGGTTTTTTTCCCCCCTCTCCTTCATATTTTGGTTGTGTAAAGTGGACTTGGGAAAGCCTGAAAAACCCCTAACTTGTCTAGGGAGGGTTTAATTAAAGCTACTCGCTCTTGCAGTACTTTGGAATACAGCCCCTCAAACACTGCATCCCAAGGTGCTGCTCACTGACACACTGTGTAGAGAGAGCAGGCCCTATTCTCAAGCAACCTATCAGAAGGAAAGTACTGTTCTCCATCTAGCCTGCTTTCTGACTGCAGTTTTCTAGTGCATGGCCCAGTCCAAGATAGGATTCAGTAAATGTGTTGATAATAAAAACTCATTACTTCTACCAGGCATGCAGCAGTTTCCAGCACCTCTGTCACTAGTTACTGCCCCAAATCGGCAGATTTCGTGCACCCCCATATAAGTAAAGCTGGGATGTAGGAAAAGAAATGGCTATGGTCTGGCTATCTTTTGCAGGTAATGTAGTGGAGCCAGTTATTATTTGAAATGTCAATGACTTAATTATGGACATGCTAATTTAGGGCTGGACATTTCCATGGTGTTTGTACAAACACAGGCCCACTCCAGCAATCTGATCCGGGTGGATGGATCCCTGTTCCCCTGATATCAGTGTGAATCAATATGGGTGTAAGGGTCTGCCTGCATGGGTCAGATCACAGGACTGGGACCAAAATGTAATATGTTTCCCTTCCCCAGGGAACTTACTATTTCTGGGTTGGATGGTGTCTCAGCCCTTCAGAAGAGGTAGCACATTGTTGGGCTGCCCTAGGAGCAACACAGGAAAAATTGTGGTCCATGGCGTCCCATTTTCCCTTTCTGCCTTGTTCTTCAGGGGCTACAGACCATGTTCCCTCTAATTTTTTCCATCCATGTGCAGAATTTATTGTATGTGCACCAAATTATCGAGGTAATGTGCAGATGTGTGCCACCACAAAAAACCTATATATAATATAATTTTAAAAGTTACCATAGGGATAATTACTCCAGCCAGGACAGGTTAGGAATTTTAGAACTCACTACTCAAAGAATTAAATTATTTAAATGTAAGAGAGAAATAAAAATTATGAAATGCATAGACAAGTCAAAACACTCAAATAACAGAACTTCGAAAGAATAAAATTACAGAGAATACATGTGCATTGCAGGAAGTATCAAGAAGTAACAATAATACAAGTATGTGTTGGGAGGTGAGTGTGAAAGACTGTGTGTGTGTGTGAGAGAGAGAAAAACACGTGTTGCCCCTTTAAGTAGATTGGCACTCACCAGTCTGAAGCCTGCTTGTTCAGACACAGCAGCAGCTGCCAGCAAGCTCCATCCCACTTCTGAGCCTTGTTGTGTCCCCCCCACGCCCCGCTCTGAGGAGATGAGGTACATGGGCGGGGAGGGGGACACCCTGACATCAGCGCCCCTTCTCTCACCCCCACTCTGCACAGCAAGCAGGAGGCTGCCAGGAGCAGCTGGCCAGGGGCTCCAAGGCAGAGGGCAGGAGTAGCGTAGCCACTGCTGGGCGGCTGCACAGCCATGCAGCTAGGAGAGAACTCAGGGCACAAGGATATCAATTCACTGCTGTCACAACCCCCAGCCTGCCAACTTAGCTGTGGTGACTGGCACACTGGGGCTATGGAGCCATGGCTTCCCGCCTCTCAATGCTCATTCCTCTTCCCCTCAGAAGTGCATTAGCAAGCAGACATGCAGCGCCACTTCCCCCTGCTCATCCTGACCCAAAGTCTGGGTAGCCTGTGTGGGGGAATAAAGCGCATGTGTTTTCTTGGCTCCCTCTACCTTATTCCCCCACATGAACATGCAGCCCACCTCTGAAAAAGAGACAAGATACGGCATTAACCCATCTTCTAGACCAGTGGTCTCCAAACATTTTTGATCGCGCACCCCATCAGTAAAAAAATTTTGAGCATGCACCCCCAATATTTGTATATTTATTTATGTATCAATTATATTCATATACTATTGTACTAATATATTATGTACATTATAAAACATACACAAAAATAGAAATTAAAAAAGGTTGAGATAAAGATGAAAAACAATATTTTTAAAATATTTTTTTATTTTATTTATTAACAGTACAAAAAAACTTTTTGCTCAAATATTATTATTAATAATATTTTTAGTGAGAGCAATGTGATTGAATATGCTTAATTATTTCTGAAAATCTTGGTTTAACACTGATACAGCGATTCGAAGGTCTGGATTAGGGTTAGGGTGCGGGAGGGCGCTCAGGGTGGGGGTGCGGGAGGAGGCTCAGGGCTGGAGCAGGCAGGAGGTGCAGAGCACTTACCTGGGGCAGCTCCTGTTTGGTGCAGGGGGTGTGCAGGTGGCTCTGCGCAGGGCGGCACCGCCCCCATGGCCGCGATTCTGGGAGCTGCCCCCCCCCACACCCTGGCAGGGCCACCCGGAACGCAGGGGCTTTAGGGGCTGCAGGGCCCTAGGCTAAGGGGGCCCCGGGGCCCTGGCCTGCAGCTCTAAAGCTCCTTTCGGAATGCGACCCCAAGTCCTCCGGCCCATGGAGGAGCAGGGGCAGCTCCGCTCCCTCCTCCGGCCGCCCTTTTTTTTTTTTTTTCACCCTCCGGCAGCGCTCCTCCCGCCGCACCCCCCAATGGATCGTCTTGGGTACCCCCTGGGGTGCACGCACCCCACTTTGGAGACCACTGTTCTAGAAGAGTGTCCCCAGAGGAGAAAATTGATCAGGGGGAAGTTACAGTAGCACAGAATGGCTGTAACCTCTGCTCTGGCCAACCAAGCCCCACAAATGGCTGGTGCTGACTAAGAAGGGGCATGTGGCTGAGAGGGGTGGGGTGGGAGGCAGCAATTCAACACAACCTCTCTGCAGCTTCCATCAGCAGGGCTCCCCAGAAGCCTAGTGAATAAAAGAAATCTGCTTCCCACCCTCAGCAGTGAGGGCAGTGAGTGAATTTCTGATCCCCACGTGCTTTGGCACCAGGGGTCAGGCTGGGGGGGAGAGGTGTGGGAAAAGATATACAACAGAAGAAAGGAGACACTGGAGCTTAGGAAAGGTGGAGAGACAAAAGCAAGAGAGATATGGTGAGTTGCACTGCAAAACCGTATTTCATAGACTGCCACAAACTTTACAATTACAGTTAAATACACATTAGCATTGGATTCTGCAGACATTACCAATAGTTAGACTGAAAGGCCACAAAGATAGTGTCCTGCCTCTAGGGCAGTGCATCCCTCTATCTGGATGCCGATAAATCATCACTGCCAGGAATAAATTTGATCCCTCTATTTCTGAAGAAAAAATGTTTTGCATTTGCAAGCAGCAGTTTTCTCCAAGTGGCAGGTGTGTTCCAATCATTTCCCAGGGAGAGCATCTTCAGACAAGCCACAAGGGGTTCTCCCCCCTCTTCACATTGCTCTGTATTTTGTGGACTGCTCAGAAGATGTTTCTGGCCATGGGCACCTGCTCATCTGGGCCTCAGTGGCAGTATGAGTTTCCTGATTCTGCTCCACTGATGTTCTTCAACCCTCCATAAGAGGGACCAGCTTTAGGTGTGAGAAGATAGTTCTGTCTTTGTTTATTTATCTCTGTTCTCAATGCTAATAAGGGGGTGATGATGTTATTTGTGCTGTGGCCACTTCTCTATTAGGAATAGACTAAGCCCAGCAACTCTTTTCACATAGGCTTGCAAACAGCCATCAAATGATAGTCACTGAACAGATAAAATAGAAGTGATTGTGTCAAAGACTCCCCATCCACTAGAGCATGTGCAACCTCTGCACTGATTTGATATCATCAGCTGTTGCCCTGAATTGATCAATTAATAGAAACATGAAACTCCAGTCTTGGCAGGTAAACTTTACTTCACCTCTAAGAGGAAGCATTGTCTAGTGGTTAAAGCACCTGGCTTTGAGTTAGGAAATGTTGGTTCTAGTCTTGGCACTGCCATTCACTTGCTGTGTGACTGTGCAGGTCGCTTAACATCTGTGTCTCAGATGACCATGCTTTTAAAGGGGAAAAAACTGGCACACGTTCATGGTGACATCTTTTAGGGCTGCAAAGAGTCAGACAAAAGGATACTTTTATTTTTAAGTGTGCTGATGTCACCACTGCCAGCTTCTGACCCCGGGGGACCTGCATATTTTGGAGTGGAGGATTTTTTCCAATACTTTAGTGTTCTGCATTCATTGTGAAACATTGAACAAGTGTCATCAACCGTCACTCTGAGCAAAGGAACAGCTTTGATAGCGTTTACTTTCATTCAAGTTCTCTTCATTCTGGACATTGTTCATTACCCTGAAAGCTCATTCCACTGGGCTGTTCGTTCTCAGTAAACAGTGCAAATTCTACTCAGCATAGCAATACATCTTGAACAAGCATTGTGTAGCTATAAAAAAACAAATATTTTGGCTGATGAAATGAAAAAAAACAACAGGATATTTCAGTTATCCTGAAGCTCCTGGGACATCATAAGAAAAACCAAGACTATCCTGGTTGAAATAGGTCATATGGTCACTTTATAGTTACCTCGCATGTAAACTGGGGATATTTACCTCCACCTTACAGAGCTGTTGTAAGGCTATGCTCATTAATATCTGAATTGTTTTGAGAGCCTCAGATGGAAGGCACTGAGAAGTATTGTTTTAAAGTGGTGATTTTGACAGTAGCATGCTAATCTGAAATGAGCCTCTAGAACTAGTGCTGCTAATTCTCCCTCCACCTTCTAAAACTCACTGCAGTACAGTGAGACAAGATGTTCCTTCTTGTTTCCCATATTTCCAGAACTCTGCTCCACTGCAGGAGCAAATGACCTAAAATGCTTCTGAAATTGTATTTTCTATGTGATTTCCCAGCCCAGCGGGGTGGAAAGCATAGACTAGGTGGAAACAGAAAACTGGTCACTTATCTGAAAGAGAAGCTAATCACTTATTTACTGCAAGTGAGTACCGACTAAAAACTGAGATCTCTAAAATGTGTTGCTGGATCGTTGGCTGTTTTTTTCAGTATGACCCCAGTTCTAGTGGTATGACCACTGTATTTCAGTCAGACTAGAACAGCTACAAAACTGAAATCCATGTGCTGTTTACATGGTGCAAAGACAATCTTTGACAAAGATATGTATTTATTTCTGTTCTTGCAACAAATCTGATTCTTATAAAGCACACACACTAAATCCTCTCTCCTAATCATGCCATTTGAAAAGCCTGCATTTTCTCTTTGCTTACAGGCAGCTGTGGTCATGGTGGAATTGTGAATATCAGCCAGCCCTATGTTGTACAGCTGAACTGGAGAGGATTTTCCTTCAAATATGGTTCCTGGGGTAGGGGTTACTCTCTTCGGACTCCGCAGAAGGACCTATACTGGGTTGCACCTTTGAACACAGATGGGAGACTCTTAGAATATTACAGACTTCATAATTCCTATGATGATTTGCTGCTTTTAAAAAATGCTAGAGAGTTAAAAATTCAATATGGGGAAGGCAGTGGCACCACAGTTTACAATAACTTCATGTATTACAATGTATATAATTCAAGAGATATGGGCAAGCTTGATTTAAACACAAACACATTGGCTGTGAGGAAAACTCTGCCGAATGCTGCTTATGGTAACCGTTTCTCTTATGCTGGTGTTGGGTGGCAAGATATGGACTTTGCTGTGGATGAAAGTGGATTGTGGGTAATTTATTCAACCGAGGACAACACAGGTAACATTATGATTAGCAAACTCAATGAGACCACACTTGATGTGCTCCATACTTGGAATACAAGGCAGTACAAGCCATCCATTTCCAACGCTTTCATCATATGTGGTGTTCTATATGCCACAAGACCTGTCAACACTAGGAAAGAGGAAATATTTTACACATACGACACAAACACTGAACAGGAAGGTAAAATTAGCATAATTATGGATAAAATGTTAGAAACAATTCAAAGTATCAACTATAACCCCTCAGACCAAGTCCTGTATGTTTACAATGATGGCTACCTTGTTAAACACAATCTTATTTTTCAACCTGTGTTACACTGATATGAATATGCACAACAACTAGAGATCACAGAAAGTTTGATTTTATATCCCTTTGTGAATGTTAAATTAGGGCCTAATCCTACCAAGAGTAGCTCCTGGGCATAAGGTTTATTACCATGAGCTGTCCCATTGAAGGATAATAAGCTCTATGCCTGGTAACAATTGGTTGCAAGATTAGGTTCATAGCTTTTTAACTGGTGTTTAGATACAATGGCAACAGGAGTACTAGAAATGCCTCTGCAATAAAAATAGATTAAGTAGATGATTTAGTGATGCACAGAACATGCATTGTGATAGGGAGATTGCTCACACACATGTGCATTTGGAGGAATGTCTGTATTTGGATAACACATGGAAACTGAACTGCTGTTTTGTCATCATTGCTCAAAGTATGCAAGGCCATAAATATTAAATATTGGCCTCAAATAATTACTAAAAGATTAAAATTAGAGGAGAATTAGGACTTGATCTTTAAAGAGCAGACCATTGGTTAAGCTGAAGCTGTGGAAACGGTTGCCTTGGCTCCTTCTTGCAACCCATCAATGTATTTTAGATGGCAGGACTCCAATGCATTACTTTCCTAAAGTTGCACTTCATGAAAAAAACTTATTAACCATTTTTGGATGGTTGCATTTTCTTAGCACTGTGTCCTGGGGGCCTGATCCAAAGCCCAATGAAAGCAGTCCATTGGTATATGGCATATGCTGCAGTAGAACATAAGCTATGCCGTCCTACATGCTCCACTTAGTCCTGGAGTCCATTTAGTCTGCAATTTACTGTGATCGCCATTAGCATCTTTCAAAAACACTCTGAAAACAAGGAGCCAAATTAATTGGCAGTATAATTCCATTGGCATCATTATCTTACATCGGGGGTGAATGTGGCACATGATCTATCAGTTACAGAATACTGAAGTTGGGACAAAATCATATGCTCTTTATTTTTAAAATGCCACAAGATTTTTTTATCAATATTTGTACTGTAATCGTGTCAGAAATAATGAGATGTACAGTTATGAAAATGCAGTAAATGTTTGCTGGTTTTCTTTTATCAATTCTATCTTTGTTTTATAATCTGGATCAGTAGATGTGAATGATTAATTTTTGTTTATTAAAGTGTTATAAAAATCCAAACCCTATAGTTGTTTGTCATTGTGTAACAGCTGGGAAACGTTTGGGGTGCAGCAAGAAGCCAGCTTGACCAAATGATACTGGAAACAGAAATCATATTCCTTTGGGCTTAGAGTGTTTAAGAGCTCCTGGAACAACACAAAGGTGTGAATCAATATGTCAGTAACTAGAAGAGGGACTTTATTTCCACCCATTGAAATATGTTCACCAGTTAGATTAACATTCTCCACCAAGTTGAGATGTTACTTGAGAGGTCTGAGGCTGATGAGACATTTTTAAGTCAGATGCTGCCACTTACCAGGTACAGTAACTCCTCACTTAAAGTCGTCCCGGTTAACGTTGTTTCGTTGTTATGTTGCTGATCAATTAGGGAACATGCTCGTTTAAAGTTGTGAAATGCTTCCTTCTAACGTCATTTGGCAGCCGCCTGCTTTGTCTACTACTTGCAGGAAGAGCAGCCTGTTGCAGCTAACTGCTGGGGGCTTGGAACCAGGGTGAACTGGCAGCCCCCCAATTAGCTCCCCTTATCAGCTCCCCGCTCCCTTAAGTTCCCTGTGCAGCAGCTGCCTGCAGTTCAGCTGTGTCCCTACCCCCACTGCCATGTGCTGCTCCTGCCCTCTGCGTTGGAGCTGCTCCCCGATATTACTGCTTGCTGTGCCGGGGTGGAGGGAAGGAAGAGGGGGGCTAATGTCAGGGTGTCCCCCTCCACCCTGCTCCTGCACCCCCCTTACCGCATCTTCCATAGAGCAGGGCTCAGGATGGAGGGAGCTTTCAGCAGCTGCGGTCTCAGCAAGCTGATCTAATTAACAAGGCAGTGTACTTAAGGGAAATGTGCATATCTCCCTCCATTCCTGCTGCCTTGCAGAGTGAGAGAGTTAACCCTTGAGGGCTCAGCCAATTGCTAGTTCATCATTTAGCAGTAAGGGAAATATCCCATCCTCTGACTCCTCCACCTCAACCAAGCTTCACAATCATCATCACTGTGTACCAGTATTAAATTGTTTGTTTAAAACTTATACTGTGTGTGTGTGTGTATATATATAATATAGTCTTTTGTCTGGTGAAAAAAATTTCCCTGGAACCTAACCCCCTCATTTACATTAATTCTTATGGGGAAATTGCATTCGCTTAACATCGTTTTGCTTAATGTCGCATTTTTCAGGAACATAACTACAATGTTAAGTGAGGAGATACTGTATCTGCATCTGTTTCCTGAAAGTGTGTGAAATGAATTTGAAAGCCAGCCATCACTGGCGCAGTAATCTGATCCATGAGCATGGGCCTTTAAAGAATTCACAATAGTTCAACTGAGGGTTTGTTTAACTATAAAAAGCTAAAAGACAGCAGAGCATTTCTTGCTTCACATCTTTTGGGGTGGCATCCCATTAATTCCTAAGGGTTGCCCTATTCACAGGCATAAAAGGCAGCTCTATATGGCATCAGATTTTAAGGAGCAATTTGGGGCTAGATCCTCAAAGAGGACTTAGGTTCAGTGTTGCAACAGCTAACTTTAGGTCCCCTGCCACTTACTGGAATCTTCAGCCCTGACTCGGGTACACAGGCTCCCTATAAATGTATGTGGAGCGTTGGGCACCTAAGAATGGGACTCACAGAAGCTGAGTGGGATGCTGCTTAAACTAGCCAGTAGCAAATGCTGAGTAGAGTATTGGGCTGGAGTCTACTTAATGCCACTTGGGTTTCACAGCTGTGAACCCTCTCCTGGAATTAGGTCTTTAACCCATAGAATCATAGAATATCAGGGTTGGAAGGGACCTCAGGAGGTCATCTAGTCCAACCCCCTGCTCAAAGCAGGACCTAATCCCAACTAAATCATCACAGCCAGGGCTTTGTCAAGCCTGACCTTAAAAACCTCTAAGGAAGGAGATTCCACCACCTCCCTAGGTAACCCATTCCAGTGCTTCACCACCCTCCTAGTGAAAAAGTTTTCCCTAATATCCAATCTAAACCTCCCCCACTGCAACTTGAGACCATTACTCCTTGTTCTAAGCAACAGAGAGTCCTGTGGCACCTTTAAGACTAACAGATGTATTGGAGCATAAGCTTTCGTGGGTGAATGCCCACTTCGTCAGACGCATGTAATGGAAATGTCCAGAGGCAGGTATAATGTCCTTGTTCTGTCATCTGGTACCACTGAGAATAGTCTAGATCCATCCTCTTTGGAACCCCCTTTCAGGAACCCCCCCAGGTCAGCCCTGTCTGAAGGGGGAAAAGAAAAGACAACTTGGAGGTTGTGATGCCCTTTTATACACAGTATTTAAAGCATTCAGCCTGGCTGTGGGAGACCAGGGTTCAAATCCCCACTCTGCTTGTATCAGAGCAAGCACTTGAACCAAGTGAGTAGGCTAAGCACTGGGCTACAGGGAGAGTGGGGGGGAGGGGCTTTCTTAATCTCACCTGTTGAAGCTGCTTCACTTTGTATGAAATACTTAAATAGTCAAAGTGGGCCAAAGAGTCATCAAAATGACTCTATAGCAGTAGGATTACAGTATCTAGTTTACAGACCCCAGTTCTAGTTCTGCACCAATGACTGTTTAAGCCTGGACCACTACTCAATTCTAAATTGTTACTGCATCTTATTATTGTCACTGTGAGAAATCTTGTGATTAGCAACAAACTTGCTAGCAGCCAGGGCAGGGCCAAAGCAGTCGACTTTCTTTTGTAGGAGGTTCCTATTTACCAAACAGGCTGTGCAATGTCAGCTCATTCTGTATCTAATATCAGAAAGACTAAAGCAAAGGGCAAAGTCTAGCTGATTTTGTGCATTTCCCACTTGCAATTTTTGAGTGTCACATAAGCTGGACAGCTCCATGCTTTCTGTACTGTCCAAAGAGAGAGTGCCGCTTCACAGTCATGGAGGTGCCTAATTTGGGGTAGGTCCCAAATGGCCTCATACTGTAAATGAGTTTCTGATATCGTACTCGCCAATTTACAAAGAGCAGCACAGTGTCCCCAGTCCCAGCACAGGCTTGCAAAATTGAACAGCAATGCAATGGGAAAGCAAGCGCCTTCCATTGAAGCAAATGACAAAACTTCCTTTTTCTTCAATGGGAGCGAGACCGCAATGAACGGAAACCTGGACACAAATTCGGTTGTTTGGAGATCCATTCCTGACGTGATTCCTCTCCACAGTCTTGCATCTTGGCCTGTCTCTCTATCATCTCCTTGTAGATATTTTGCTATCTATTTCATTGTAACTTGGTTAAAATTGAGCTCCTTTCATTCCTCTCAAGATCTCCACTGCATTCTCAGTCGCCATTGACAATACTACCATCCTTCCTGTTGCTCCGACTCATCATGAGAGTCATCTCTGACTTTTCACCCTCTCTGGAGCCATGCATCCAAGCTGTATCCAAGCCTTGCCACTTCTTCCTCCCTCGCATTTCCAACATCAGGCCTATTCCCTCAGTCTACATGACTAAAATTCTCTCCGGTGCTTATCTGCATCCTCTCGGACCTTTCCCGGCACCCACCTCACTCTCCTGTCTAGTCAAAACGATGTTGCAAAGTCACCTTTTTGACCTGTCACAGTGACAATGTCAGTCCCCTTCTCCAGTCCCATAGAACATGTAATATGCAAGGTTTTTGTTCCTCCTTTATGGGCCTTTCACAACCTAACCCTTCCCCAATTGTCTACTCTTGTATCCAACCCTGCCTCTTCTGCTCTGCCAATGCTGTCAGCCCCTATCATCCATTAGTTCACCTGTCACACAAGCACCTTCCCATTTTCTTCCATTCTGACTCTTATGCAGGGTCACTCCCGCTAAACTAATCCATAAATCCATTACACTGTGCGCCTCCAAATACCTCCTTAAGCCCGACTTCTTCCAGATGCCTGTGGTAAATTGCCAACTGATTACAGCTAAGCAGATGTCTCCAGTAGGAACTTCTGATATTTATCATACTTAATTATATTAAAGACATGAACCAGCTCAAAACCATCTATCCGTGCACATCGTTGGCCTCTGCAAACTCGTGATCTTGTTACTTTTACCCTCGTTGTTTATCCCTAAATCTTTTCAATTGTTGTTACAATTACTTGTTGCATCAGCTTAAATGTTGTTGTATGTTCTTCTAGGGAGGAACTGCCTTTTTGCTCTGCGTTAGAACAGCATTGAGTACCAATTGTGGCCTCTAGGTACTTCTGGGATACAAACAATAAATAATAGCATGCCTGGGATTGTTTGTGCAACTGTGTTTTTGTCTGAAATTTCATGCATGCAGCTATGTGGATTGAATATAAATTGACTTTGAAAAGTAGGCAAACAATACAGACGGTGACCGACATATGCAAAGCTTACGGAACTTTCCGTAACCAGAGGAGCGTCTGTATGCTTCCATACAACCGTGTAAACATTCTGAAAGTTAGAGACTAACAACACTAGTCTGAGGCAATCACAGAGCACAAAGTCAATGAGCAGTCTTTTGCACTCAGTCATAAAAACAACATTTAGCATATTTCTTGAGAATAGATTGAAAAATCATGAATTGCAGTCTCTGCTGAAGATTCTTGAGGAATTCTGTTAATATTTGTTCTTAATCTGTTTTCAAACTCTAACAAATAGTTCTAGTGTTAATTACTTGACATTCTTTAGTTAGTTATTTGCCAGTGTAACGCTCCTGGAGTTCAGGGAGCATGGCTCCTTTAAACCTTGTTCTGAGGCAGAAGAAGTGCATGTTGTTTCAGGGGCCTGGGGAGTGGGAGAGCGACAGGGTGGGTATGTCTGTAGCTCCAGACAAGAGGGCTACACTGAGCAGGCCCTCATGTAAAGCAGCAGCGGAGAACTAGCCCGGAGCCTGGGAGGGACAAAGCGGCTGACTGGGGCCACCCCAGGACTGGAGCCAGGAGGAGCACTGTGTCAGGCAGGAATCGCCTGAGAAGGACAAACCAGAGCCTGACCCAGAGCTCGATGGGGCTGTGAGTACTGGGGCTTGTGACCTTGCATTGGGAATAAAGAGGGAGGCTGTAGCTAATTAAGTGGGGAGGTTGTTGCTCTGTGTGACTTTGTAGAGAGCAGCAGAAGAGGGCGCCGGAGGGGTTTGCTGGGGAAAGTTTACTGGCGCCGAAGACTCACTGCCAGACTGGAACTTTTCCCAGGACTCCTGAACTCTGAGTGTAGATGCATTGCTCAATGGCTGCCCCTTTCAGACTGTGGTACCACTGGGGCCTTGTGTTGGATGTAACCCTGTTTTACTGCTCCTCCTATCTTCCCCCCTGTTGTTTTTCTCCATTCATCCCTCTGTGGTGAAGTATTTCCCTTTCCTATATTCCTTGTACTATTCTGGTGTGTGTGTGTTTCCTCCAGGGGATGTGGAACAGGTACTCCTGAGTTGGAAGGGGCATATCTGTACATGCTCGTGCACCATGCATTTCACGAGCACAGGTGTATACCTGGCACAGTTCACCCCCGTCCCTGATACCTGCCCTTTTTGCAGTGTGAGGGAGACCCTGGCACATGTTTTTTGGAGTGTGCCAGGTTGCAGCCCCTTTTCCAGCTCCTCCAGAACCTTCTCCTAAGGTTCTGACCACACTTTTTTCTGCACCTTTTGATTTATGCACACCCAGTCCATATCCTCACGAAATCATGAGACCTCCTCGTGAACCTCCTCCTGGCGCTGGCCAAGGTGGCCATCTATAATGCCAGGAGGAGGATGCTGGACGAGGGGGTGCTCTGCGACTGTGGGGGCTACTTCTGTTCCTCCCTCAGCTCACCTGTCCAGGCAGAGTTCCTCTGGGTGATGTCCACTGGCTGCCTAGATACCTTTGAGGAGCAGTATCACTGTGCGAGGTTCTCTGCTTGGTGTCCCCTTCTGGAGCCCTGATTTGGTACCTGTGACCCTCACTCCTGACCCTGTTATTCATTAGTTGTCCTCTGTAATTATTTGAAACCCAGGTCCAGTAGCTCCTCCCCTTAGGCCGGGGGAGGGGTCTTCAGACCCTGCCTCCCGGATTTCAATAGGTGCAGTCCTCATCATTGAAGTCCTCATCATTGCGCCAGAGATTGGTCCTGGCAGCTATCACCAGAATCAGAGATCTCCTGGACTACGACCAGAGGGACTGGGTGGATCCCCTGGCATTCGGCCTCATACCCCGTGGCACATACTGCAGAAGGTGAGGGCTGCCTTACTGCCCACCTCTCGGGTATTCCTTGAGCAGGTCTTGTGGGAGGGTGCTCCCGGCCTGCCTCTCACCCCTTAACCTCTGGACCTTTTCATTGGTCCCCTGCCCCTCGAGGCCCCCTGCCCCTTCCCCAGTCCCCATCTGCATAACCCGAGCTGGCTATGTGACTTGCAGCTGGTTCATTTTTCAACCGTGCCTAGGGAACAGCTGTACGTGCCTGTGCTCCATATTTTCATTTTCTCACCCTCGTGTCCCTCCCTGGATGGAGAGGTGCTCTGTGACTGTGGGCCTATTTCCACTCCTTTCTTCAATTACACATCCAGGCGAAGTTCCTCTGGGCTGCATCCACTGGCTCCCTGTATATCTTTGAGGTGCAGTGGGTGCTGTATGGAGTTCTCTGCTTGGTGTCCCCCTCAGGATCCCTGCTTTTGTCCCTGTAACCCTGACTCCCATTCCTGTTTTATCATTTGTTGTCCCCCATATCCATTTGAGCCCTGGGTTTAGTGACTCTTCTCCTTAGCGCCCCCACCACCTTTCTGGAACTTCAATAGGTGCAGGCCTTCGTTGGAGTACCCCTCGCTGTGCCGGAGATTGGTCCTGGCAGGAACCACCAGAATCTGAGACCTCCTGGAGTACGACTGGGTGGATCCCCTGGAACTTGGCCGGCGCATGGGGCTTTCCCTTCCCCATACCCCCGGGCACGTACTCCAGGAGGTGAGGGCAGCCTTACTGCCCACCTCTCGGGTCTTTCTTGAGTGAGTCCTGGGGGAAGGTGTTCCCTGCCCACCTCTCACTTCTGGCCCTTTGTGCCTTGTTAACGGGTCCCTGCCCCACGAGCTCCCCCCCTCCAACCCTCTCCCCTGAATAACCTGAGCCAGTTGTGTGACTTGCAGCCAGTTCTTTCTGAACTGTGCCTAGGGAACTGCTGTATGCGCTCGTGCTCCATATTTTCATTTCCTCACCCTCATGTCCCTCCCTGACACTAAGTGGCAGGAACTTTTATCACCAGTGAAGGGTGAGGAACCTTGGTGGGCCAGCCTGTAATTCACCTTGGTCCCACTGCCCACCTGGGATATCAGCTGGCGACTTCTTCATGGAATTGTGTGCACAGGCACGTATTTGGTGTGGTTGACCCTCTTCTCCCCCACACCTGCCCCTTTTGTGGCATCAAGGAGACCCCTGGCAAATGTCTACCTTGAGTGTGCCAGGTTGCAGCCCCTTTTCTGGTTCCTCCAGTTCCTTCTCCTCAGGTTCTGGCTGCACTTTTTCCTGCACCTTCTGATATATGTACACCCCATCCATGGCCCCATGAAGTCATGAGACCTCCTCATAGAATCATAGAATCATAGAACTTGAGATCAGAAGGGACCATTATGATCATCTAGTCTGACCTCCTGCATGATGCAGGCCACAAAAGTTGACCCACCCACCCCTGAAATAACTCTCACCCTTGCCTCAGCTGTTGAAGTCCCCAAATCCTGATTTGGTGACTTCAAGCAGCAGATAATCCTCTAGCAAACAACCCCTGCCCCATGCTCGGAGGAAGGCGAAAAACCTCCAGGGCCTCTGCCAATCTACCCCGGAGGGAAATTCCTTCCCGACCCCAAATATGGCGATCAGCTGAACCCCGAGCATGTGGCCAATATTCTCTATCCTGACACTTAGGAAAAGACTCCCAATATCCCAACATTTAAAATCGGTACTAACTCCCAGTGGCACATTATTGACCTATTGGGTAAATCAAGTTATCCTATCAGATCATCCCTTCCATAAACTTATCAAGCTTAGTCTTAAAGCCGGAGAGGTCTTTTGCCCCCACTATGTCCCCCGGCAGGCCATTCCAGTATTTCACTCCTCTGACGGTCAGAAACCTTCGCCTAATTTCAAGCCTAAACTTCCCAACTGCCAATTTATATCCATTTGTTCTCGTATCCACATTAGCACTGAGCCGAAATAATTCCTCTCCCTCCCCGATATTGATCCCTCTGATATATTTAAAGAGAGCAATCATATCTCCCCTCAACCTTCTTTTGGTTAAGGAAAACAATCCGAGCTCCTCAAGTCGCCTTTCATACGACAGGCTTTCCATTCCTCGAATCATCCTAGTGGCCCTTCTCTGTACCCTTTCCAGTTTAAGTTCATCCTTCTTAAACATGGGAGACCAGAACTGCACACAGTACTCCAAATGAGGTCTCACCAGCGCCTTGTATAACGGGACTAGCACCTCCTTATCTCTACTAGAAATACCTCGCCTAACGCAACCCAAGACCGCATTAGCCTTTTTGACGGCCACATCACATTGCCGACTCATAGTCATCTTGCGATCGACCAGGACTCCGAGGTCCCTCTCCTCGTCCGTTACTTCCAACAGGTGCGTCCCCAGCCTATAACTATAATTCTTATTAGTCATCCCTAGATGCATAACCTTACACTTCTCACTATTAAATTTCATCCTATTACTAATACTCCAGTTTACCAGGTCATCCAAATCCCCCTGGAGGATATCCCTATCCTTCTCCGAATTGGCAATACCTCCCAACTTCGTGTCATCCGCAAACTTTATCAGCCCACTCCTACTTTCGGTTCCGAGGTCAGCGACGAATAGATTGAATAACATCGGACCCAAAACCGAACCCTGAGGAACCCCGTTTTTCTGAGGAACCTCCTCATCGACTTCCTCCTGGCACTGGCCCAGGTGTCCATCCACCACACCTGGAGGAGGATGCTGGACTGGGAGGTGCTCTGCGACTGTGGAGCCTATTTCTGCTCCTAGCTTGGCTTACATATCCAGGCAGAGTTGCCATATTTGCTGGCTCCCTAGACACCTCCGAGGAGCAGTGGGCGCTGTCTGGGATTCTCTGCTCAGTGTCCCCTTCTGGACAGTGCTTCTATATCGTGATGCCAACTTTTCCCAACCTAGCGCTAAAAATTTCCCAAATCTGGCGAAAAATTCCCAGATAAAGTTTTTTATTTCAAAATCTCAAAGGAACATAATGTGTGTTTTTAATAACTATATATTATATATTATATCCAAATTATTCTTATTCGTTCAAGATATTTCACCTTTATTATAATTTTTATACGTATAGACATGTTTTTCAATTTTAAACTTATGTTACTTATACAGTAAATAAAATATTTAACACATGAGGAGTAGGATTGAAATGATAGAAAACAATGTATTTTACACAAATTTCACTATTTTAAAAACAAAAGTATTAATAAGTACAGCATGTGCCCTGCAGTGTACTGTACATCAAAGTTACTTTGAAACAATAAAAAGTAAACATATGATTATAAAATAAGATAAAAAAGCAAACAGAAAGAACAAATAACACTCTTTTATATAATTTTCCTTATTATTATAATCTGAGTTTTATCAATTTTCTGACTCATGGTCTGAGTCGTCACTAAGAACATCATTACCATCATTAATATTTTTACTAGTTTTACCACTGTCATTTTTACTTTACATATTTTTACAATGTAAATACAAGTGCTTAATAGTAATTACAAAATTAGAACATTTCTCTTGCTTTGCTTTCAAAGCTGACCTTATAAATACACTAGAATTGAGTGTTTTGGTTGTCATACAGTTTCTTTTTATGGTTTTTATGTCAGTTACTATGGAAAAAATTCTTTCACATGCTGCATTTGAATGCGGTAATGTGAAAACCCTTTTAGCCAGTTCAGATATATTTGCAAACATGAATTGACCTGAATAATCTAAATTCATTAACTTTCAATTTTTCTACAAGTTCCTCATTCTCAGTTTGCACCAAAACATTGCTAATTATAGCAGTACGTTTATCTTTCTTTAATGTTACAGCCTCAGCAATTTTGGAATCAGGGAAACATTTTTTAACTACTTCAGTCAAGTGTTCTACAGATTGAATACTGACGTGTTCAGCAGAGTAACAGGCCATTCTAATCTCTGCATTTTTAACTTGCTCTTCAAATGTTTGTGCTCAATCTTGTTTATTAAACATATCATCAATTTTCTTTGATTAGATACTGTCTCAACCTTTTGTTTATGTTTTTACCATTAGCGTGCTTATCTAACTCACTAGTACCTGCCTGGATTTTTACATCACAACATTTGCAATAAGCTAAACAACTATTGTTTTCTACTTTCTGCAGCCAGTCTTTGTTTTACCTTCTTGAAGCCACGAGTCTTGAAAGGCTTTTTTGAAAGTAGATGGCTTCTCTTTTGGTGGAAGTTCACTCCGAGTCTTCAATACTCTGTTGGGGGTGCTATCCCGTTGGTTTCGTTTCGACCTGGACGGATCTTTGTCTACTCCTGCAGTCCTCTTCCTCTTCTCACCAGCCTTACCGGTCTCTTTATTCATTTTTTACGTTAGATAAAAAATGGAAAGAGATCTGTGGAATAATGGAATGCGATAATTGGTATAATGTATATTTCAATTTATATTTAAATCAAAGAAGGGAATATATTATATATTATTACCTAACGCAGTAGGCAAAGATATTTAATATTTGCCTAGAGGAAGGTGCTGTTACAAATTTATGAACAGCCGAATGCTCTGGTCCACATTCTCTGTGCAACTGCAAGCATGAAATACAAAATTTTAGAGATTTAATGACAGATCAAGAAACTAATCATAATCAGTAACTATTGCAATATATTTAATTATTGGAAGAAACCTTACCTAGAAGATAAATTTGATAACCATCTCCTCATTACCCGCCAGCCAGCTGTTGCTGAGGTTGGTTTGTTGTGAGTGCATGTGCTCACTTATCACTTCACTTGTGCCGTCATGATATAGTACGTTGAAGTACCACCAATAGGAGAGCAGCACAGCCCGATTATGAAAATCACGTGACAAATATTCACCAATCGAAGAATGCATTTTGAGGGAAATTTAAAAGAAGCGCAAATATTTTACTTTTTATGAATACTTCCCAGGATTTTTGAGATTTGGAAAGTCTTTTACTTTTTATGAAATTTTCCCAGGATTATTTAGGTTTTGAATGAAAATTCCCAATTTCCCAAGTTGAAACATTTTACTGAAAAATTCCCAGATTTTGGGAAATTTCCCAGGATATAGAAGCACTGCTTCTGGATCCCTGCTTTTGAAACTGTAACCATTACTGTTGTCCCTGTTTTCTCATTAGTTGTCCTCTGTATTTGCTTGAGCCCTGTGTTCAGTAGCTCTTCCCCTTAGGCTGGGGGAGGGGTCTTCAGCTGTGGGCAGAGATGCACCCACCTATCCCTGGATTCCCAATAGTTCTAGGCCTTCATTTCTGACAGTGGGGGGCATAAAATGAAGTACTTGAACAAGTGGCCTGGTTTTCAGACATGCTCCTTTTGCTTCTTTAGGTGCCCAGATTTGAAAAGGTCAGCCGGATGGTTTGTGGCAGGCAAAGGCAGAGCCTATATCTCGTGATACTTTTAGTTACAAGACCATTCTTCTCATTGGTACATTCCAATTAAATACACATTTTGTGGAATGCTAACTGCTTTGATGGAAGAGTTCACCCTGTCTCTGGCTGTTGCTAAACCTGTCCTACTAGAGATGACTTTCCCTTGAGACTCAAAAGTACTACTGAAGAGTGTGTTTTTACCATGTCCAGGGCGTAGACATTGACCAGGTTTAATGTCAGCCCCTCCACACAGGCCCGGACGTGCAGCAGGTGACCCAGCACGACCTCGGCGACCCCCAGCACCTCGGGCCGTAGCTCAGGGGAGAACAGGGTGGCCACCCCAGCCGAGCGGGTGCCGAGGTGGCTAAAATATACCCCATCCCCGCACTCCAGCCGCCAGCTAGCCTCGACGGCTGGAGCTGTGTGGGTCTCCTACAGGAAGATCACAGAGTACCCCCCTCCCGAAGGAAGGAGAGCACCTGGATCCTGCGGAGACCCACCCTACAGCCCCAGGTGTTTAATGTGGCAAAGATGACGGCTTTCATAGGGAGGGCTGGGGCGGATCCTCACAGGCAGGGTGATCAACAGCCTCCAGCGGGCCCCGCAACAACCCATGTTCGACCCCAAAGATCATGAGGGAGTCGCGGAACTTGCGGGCCCGCTGGTAGGCCGCGATGTCCTGCCTCTCGGTCCCTCTCCCCTCCCCCAAAAGGGCCCTCACGGCCCGGAGGATGTGATGGAAGTCCCCGCAGCGCTGGAGGGCGAGCTTGCCCTTTGAGCCACGGGTATCCTTCAGGAAGCGGCGCAGCTCATCCCTCAGTGCAGAGGGGGATGCAGCAGTCAATTCGCTGCCATCCTCCGGTGGGGCCCCTGCGGAGACAGGCAAACAAGGGGCCAAGCCCCAGCCCCACTGCGCCGGGCAGCCCTTCTCCATCCTCGGCAAGAAAGGGGGCGGCGGAGGGAATAGTGCAGCCCCCATAACGTCGGGAAGGGGAGACACGAAAACCGCCCCCTGAGGGTTGTCCGTGGGTAGTGGGAACAAGACAACCTCGGGGGCGGCAATAGAATGGGAGGTGGAGTGGGGAGGGACAGGCGATGCTTCGGGGGCAGGAACGGGGACAGGGACAGGATCTGGAACAGGGGCAGGAGGAGGGGTGGGAACGGGATATGGGGCAGGGACTGGAGCGGGGACAGGAACAGGATCAGGGGCAGGGATTGGAGCGGGAACGGGGACAGAAATGGATACAAGGTCCCCAGCAGCCGAGCTGCTGGGGTGCGGCTCCCCTCGACCGGGACCCAGGGCAGGAGGGGGGCCTTCGCCGTCGCCGGGCATGGGTGTCACTGCAAGCGTGTCACCCGCAGCCACGGCGTCCGGCATGATGGAGTCGTCATGGGGGCCCCCCTCCGGAGGGGAGACTAACCGCTCCATCCAGGTGGTAGAGGGAGTGCCCACAGGCCCAGGGCCCAGCCGCTCGGCATCAGCCATTTCCCCGAGGGGCTTGGCGGCCTCACATAGGGTGGTATCCACGGCCAGGCTGATAGGTAGGGCCAGGGGCGCCCCAAGGACAAGAGCAGGGGCTACAGCATGGGGTGAGGGGCAAGGAGGAGGAGGGGGTGGCGGAGCTAAACTGCCACCCAGATCGAGGCCCTCTGGCGGGGGGTCATCCTCCCCCTGGGTAACCAGGATCAGACCCAGGGCCTCGATCTCCTCAAATATGGACGTAAAATCAGTCCCCACGGCCCCAGAGTCCTCCCCGCCAGCAAATGGGGCAACAATTGCCCCAGTATCGGCGGCAGCGGGGGGCACAGGTGGTACTGGGGCCGGGGGAACTCCTGCAGAGGCCTCCTCAGGGGGGGACTCGACAAGGGGGGCAGGATAGCCTCCGTCCACTGCCATGGCCTGCACCTCCTGCTGGGCTCCGTCTGGGGGCACGGTGGAAGATTCAGCAGCCCCAACCCACCGCAGCATCTTTTGGGGGACCTCCTCTCCCTCCTCATCGGAGGGGAGGGATCGAGCCCGCGATTTGCGGGCGCCGTGCTTCCCCTGGACGAGCACCCAGCCCTCCAAGGTGGACGTGGAGGTGGAGGGCCGGTCAGCAGGGTCAGGGTCAGGGGGCAAGGGCGATGGTTTTGGGGCTCAGGGCAGCAAGGGCAGGACAGAGGGGGGAATGAAAACCTCCCCCTGGGGTGATCCCTCTCCCTCGGCTGGCAGGGGTCTCGCCACCCTCTCCTCCGCGGACCCCGCCAAACTGCAACCGATGGAGGCGAGGCCCGCCCGCTCGACCGTCCCCGCGGCCCGAGTGGGGGCTGTGGCAGGAGGAGGAAGGGCGGTGCAGTGGTAGCCGTGCCACCAGCGTCGCCGGCAATGATGAGTCCGGTGCCCTTCCAGGTCTCAGGGGTCCCAGATGCCCCTCCGTGCCGGGCCAAGGGACAGTCCCTCCGGACATGCCCTGTCACCCGGCAGAGGAAGCACCGGGCCTCCCCTGTCATGTAATGGACCCAGTAATGGGCCCCCTGGTAGGGCACCAGGAAGGACCCCTCGAGCGCCACTCTGTCACGCGCCGCCGGCAGTAGCTGGATCTGGACCTGCCGGCGGAAGGACAGGACGTGACGGAGGGCGGGGTCCTTACAGCCCAGCGGGAGAGGGCTGATGATGGAAATGGGATTCCCCAGGGTGGAGAGGGCAGGGAGCAGGGCAGCGTTGGGAAGGAAGTGTGGGACAGAGGTTAACACCACCCGGATGCCCAGGGTGCCTCCTGGTCATCGAGGGGAAAGGGCCCCAGCAGCCAGGGATGGTACCGGAGGCGGCAGTGGGGATGGATGGCACGGTGGTGCGCGGAGGGGCGGCGGCCACCTGGGCGTACGCCCTGGGGGCTTGAGATGGAGCGCCTCCAGAGCTGGTGGAAGAAACGGCAGGGGAAGGAGGGAGAGTTGCCCCGCCAGCAGGAGGTTTCAGTTTCCGGGCGGGGCCTTTGCCCTTTTTGTTCCCCTGGCCCTTTTTGCCAGTGGAAGGGGCGACGATGGCAGTGGCGGAGTCGGGGCTAGTGGTGGCCGAAAGGTCAGTCGCTGGGGCGGAGGCAAAGGGGGAGCCACAGGGTCAGCAGAGGCAGGAACAGGGGAAGGGACAGGGGTGGGGCTCGGAGCAGGGGTTGGGACAGGGGCAGGAGCAGGGTCCTCCTCCATGGTGTCAAGAGGAGGCCCTAATGTGGGGGTGAGGATACGGGCAGCCACTCCTCCCCACTAGGCAACACGCAGGGGAGGAGGGTCCAGCGGGAGGGGCAGGGGGGATAGGGAGAGGGAATGGGGCTAACCACTCCTCCCTGCTAAGCTGTCTATAGGGAAGGAGGGTGCCCCTGGGGTAGGAGGGCGGGGAAGGGGGGAAGAAACAGCCGCTTCTCCCTGCTAGGCTGCAGGCAGGGGAGGAGGGTCCAGCGGTGGGGTACGCAGGGGTGATGGGGGAGAGGAAATGGAGCTAACTGCTCCCCCCCGCTAGGCTGTGGGCAGGGGAGGAGGGCGCCAGCGGTGGGGTACTCAGGGGAAAAAGAAGGGGGCACAGGTACTGGGTAGGGATACCGGCTCCTCTGGCTGCACTGGGAAGGGGATGGACTACCATATCAGTGGGGAGGCTGTGAACAGTGGTGGGGGTGCAACTAAACTGGGGCACAAGCGCTTATGGAGGGGGCATGGGCACGCAGGTAAGAGGGACCGAACTGGGGGTGGGGGCAAGGGAGGGCAGAGGAAAAAGAAAGGGGCCAGGCAAATCACAGGAGGGAACCACAAGGAGAAGGGCGGGGCAGGTAACCTAACCAAAGCCCAAAGTTTGGGGCAGGGCAGGTAACAAGTCATAGAATCATAGAATATCAGGGTTGGAAGGGACCTCAGGAGGTCATCTAGT
>QXTE01000462.1:218610-244933 GCA_003942145.1 Platysternon megacephalum
ACAGCCACAGCGAGGGGCAAAGAGCAGGTCCAGGTGGTATGCGGGGTGGTGGAGGGGGCAGCGGTGGGGGTGCTGGTGATGGAGGTAGGTGGGGAGCAGATGGGCGAGCGGGAGGGCTCCGCGCCACTCCCCCTTGCTCCCCTCAACAGGAACAGGAGTCACCACCACCCCAAGAGCAGAGATGTTAAGAGTCACTCAGTTTGTAAACAAACCCCCTCCACAATGTCCCTTAGTAGGAATCCTCTCTTCGTTCGACGGCGGCAGGAGCGCCGACACAGCAGCAGCAGCGAGCAGCAGTCAGCCGGCCAGGCAGGTAGGGCCACCCAGAGGGGGGTGGGGGCAAATAGGGCAATTTGCCCTGGGCCCCACAGGGGCCCCTGCCTCCGCTTTCCCCCATCCCCCGGTGCCTCAGCGCACCGCATCAGGAGCGGACCTGGACAGCACTGCAGGGGCATGGCTCCAGCGGGACCTGAGCTCCTCCCACTGAGTCAGAGCCGCGTGGTAAGGGGGTGGGGCTGCGAGCTCAGGTCCCGCCGGAACCACACTGCTGCAGCGCTGTCCAGGGGCCAGGGTAGCTCCTGGACACGGCGCACTGAGGCTCCGAGAGAGGGGAGAGGTGGCGGTAACCCAGGAGCGGCCCTGGACAGTGCTGCTGGGGGGCGGTCAGGGGACAGGGAAGGGGGGTTGGATTGTGGGCATTCCGGGGGNGTCACTCAGTTTGTAAACAAACCCCCTCCACAATGTCCCTTAGTAGGAATCCTCTCTTCTTTTGACGGCGGCAGGAGCTCCGACACAGCAGCAGCAGCGAGCAGCAGTCAGCCGGCCAGGCAGGCAGGGCCACCCAGAGGGGGGCGGGGGCAAATAGGGCAATTTGCCCTGGGCCCCACAGGGGCCCCTGCCTCCTCTTTCCCCCATCCCCCAGTGCCTCAGCGCACCGCATCAGGAGCGGACCTGGACAGCACTGCAGGGGCATGGCTCCAGCGGGACCTGAGCTCCTCCCACTGAGTCAGAGCTGCGTGGTAAGGGGGTGGGGCTGCGAGCTCAGGTCCCGCCGGAACCACAGTGCTGCAGCGCTGTCCAGGGGCCAGGGTAGCTCCTGGACACGGCGCACTGAGGCTCCGAGAGAGGGGAGAGGTGGCGGTAACCCAGGAGCGGCCCTGGACAGTGCTGCTGGGGGGCGGTCAGGGGACAGGGAAGGGGGGTTGGATTGTGGGCATTCCGGGGGTCTGTCAGGACTCGGCAGGCGGGTGTATAGGGGTCGGGGCAGTCAGGGAACAGGGAGGGTTGGTGGGGTCCTGGGGTGGTGGTTGGGGGGGGGGGCAGTGAGGGGACAAGGAGAAGGATGGGTCGGGGATTCTGAGGGGGGCAGTCGTGGGGCAGGAAGTGGGTGGGGGTCAGATAGGGGGCAGGGCCAGACTGTTTGGGGAGGCACAGCCTTCCCTACCCTAAAGCTCATTCAGCAGTTTGAGGCTTGCAGACAGCTATTTAACACAATGAGCCAAACTGTTATCTTTTCCCTTAGGGCTACCATCCCTTTCACTTCTCAAATGCCAAATTATAGTCTACATTTAATTTCAGTGCCATAGGGAGATTCATGCCAGGGGAGGGTAGCTTCATTTAAAATTAGCCACTTTAGATTAACAGTGATAGAGCCAAGAGAGCCATGGGGGAGGGATCACATGAGAAGAGCAATATCATACACCACCTACCTCCTTCCCAACGCGACCAAGGGAGGTCCCCTGCATTCCCCAAGGCCCCAGAGGGGTAAATTCAGTGGTTCTCAAACTTTTGTACTGGTGACCCCTTTCACATAGCAAACTTCTGAGTGCGACCCCCCCTTATAAATTAAAAACCCTTTTTTGTATATTTAACACTATTATAAATGCTGGAGGCAACCCCCAGTAATAACCTCGTGACCCCCTGAGGGGTCCCGACCCCCAGTTTGAAAACCCCTGGGTTAATTTAATTTTACCACCCTGTGTCCATTCACATGCATGTGCTATTTTGAGCATTTCAGTTTTCACAACATAGGCTCATCCCAGATTCTGGAACAAGCTCAAATGCTCAGTTCGTGGAGTATGTACATAAGCTATACTAAAGACAAACCCACAGTAACCGTCTCCAGTTTGTGAGGGACCCCATGGAGCCAGTCTCTAGGAAACAGATAAATTCATGGAGGTTAAGTCCATTAATGGCTATTAGCCAGGATGGGTAAGGAATGGTGTCCCTAGCCTCTGTTTGTCAGAGGGTGGAGATGGACGGCAGGAGAGAGATCACTTGATCATTACCTGTTAGGTTCACTCCCTCTAGGGCACTTGGCATTGGCCACTGTCGGTAGACAGGATACTGGGCTGGATGGACCTTTGGTCTGACCCAGTATGGCCATTCTTATGTTCTAACCTAAATGAACCCAAAGTTATGGAGACAGATATGAGTCAAGGAAGCCAACAGAGTATCAGAAACCTGGAAAAATCTCTGACTGATTGGGCTCAGGCGTTTGGTCACAAGCTGAGGTGGGTCAAAAGTTTTGGATTTTTTTTTTTTTAAGCAGAATTTTTTTATTGTTTCTTTACACAATCAAACACAGCAAGCAGCAAATATTTGGCCACACACTTCTGAAACCCCAAACCATGTTCAGGTTTTGGCAGACTAATTTCAGCTTTTCAATTAAAAAAATCACAACAAATTTTGAAGGAAAGCAGACATTGTCCGTGATTTTTTCTGCTTTTTAAAAACCCCTAGTTTTCGATCCAAAAAAAGTTTTGACGGAAAATATTTGTCCAACCCTTTTAATGAGCTTTAGTGCCTTTTAGCACTAGCTGACGCTGAGAACCAGTGATACCTTGTAAAGGTGAGTTGAAAAGAAGTTCTCAAAACTGGGTTTGTGCCGAGATGCAGAATGTTTTTAAATGTTTATTTTCCCCAGGGCCGCCCGGGGGGGGGAGGGGGGGGAGGGGCAAGTGGGGCAATTTTCCCCGGGGCCGCAGGGGCCCCCACGAGAATATAGTATTCTATAGTATTGCAACTTTTTTTATGGAAGGGGCCCCCAAAATTGCTTTGCCCCAGGCCCCCTGAATCCTCTGGGCGGCCCTGCAGGCAGGAGGGACCCCTAGGTGGTGGTGGGGCCCATGCTTCTCCCTCCAGAGGCCGGCAAGGCCCCCTCTCAGCAGCAACAGCAGCAGCAGCCCAGGGAAGAGGAGGGCTCCAGCCAGCAGCTGCCCAGGAAGGGAAGAAGAGGGCTCCAGCAAGCAGCAGCAACAACAGCCCAGAGCAGCCAGAAAAGGAGAGCTCCAGCCCTTATTGGAAAAACCTGGGAGGTGGGCAGGCGCAAGCCCGCCCACTTCTAAAGGCCCCTCCCCCAGCCTAGCAGGAGGGACCACTGGACCCAGGAACCAACTAATTGCGTGGGACAACTAATGAGAAAACAGGAAGTGGAGTGACGGTCAAAGGTTCAAAATAAGGGTACCGGATGGGGACACCAAGCAGAGAAGTCCGGACAGTGCCCACTGCTCCTCAAAGGTGCCAAGGGAGCCAGCGGATGCTGCCCAGTGGAACTCTGCCCGGAGGCGTGAGACCAGGGAGGAACGGAAATAGGCCCCACAGTCGCAGAGCACCCCCTCATCCAACATCCTCCTCCTTGTAATAAAGATGGCAACTTTGGCCAGAGCCAGGAGGAGGTTGACGAGGAGGGGCTGCCGTGGGGCTGCTGATGAGGTGTGTGGAAAAGTGCAGACAGAATCTCAAAAAGAGGTTCTGGAGGAGCCGGAATAGGGGCTGCAACCTGGTGCATTTGAGGTAGGTGTGCACCAGGTTCTCCCTCACGCCGCAGAAGGGGCAGGCCTCGGGAATGGGGGTGAACCACGCCAGATACACGCCCATGCTCACGACTCTGTGAAGGAGCCACCAACCAATGTCTCCGGCGGGCCGTGGGACCAAGGAGGAATAAAGGCTGGCCCACCAGTGCTCCTCACCCTCCAGAGGCGGTAAATAGTCCCACCATTTGGTGTCGGGGCGGGACGAGAGGGTGAGGAAATGCAAGGTCTGGAGCACGAGCGTCTACAGTTGGTCTCTGGGCGCAGTTTGGAAATGAACCAGCTGCAGTGCGTGCAGTCGACTCGGAGTACGAGAGCGGGGAAGCCGGGGGGACTTCCGGAACAGGGGCCCGATAAAAAGGTCCGGAGGGCCCAGGGTGGGCGGGGAGTGCCCTCTCGCAGGGCCCGCTGCAGGAAGATGAGAGAAGGGGGCAACAAGGCAGCACCCACCTCCTGGAGTACACGCAGGGGGGTCGGAAGTGTGGAGAGCCACATGTGCCGGCCGAGAGCACGGGGATCCACCCGGTCCCCCCTGTCATAGTCCAGGAGGTCTCCGACCCTGGTGGTTTCTGCCAAGACCAACCTCCGGCGCACCGAGGGAAACTCCACCACCTGCACACGTAGATCAGGGTTGTGTAGCAGGGGCTCTGCGAGGAGGTCCACGCCCTCGGTGGCCACAACGGACCTGGTCGCCGAGAAGAGCTTCCAGGTCCGGAGGATGTCCTGGTAGAAGACCGGCAGCCCGGAGAGGTCTCGCGGAAGACCCCTCGGGTGAAGAAAAAAGAGCTGCCGGTCGTATCGGAGCCCTCGGAGGCGGCGGAGGAAGGCGTGCGCCAACGTGCTCCATGCCGGACTACCTGCACCATAAAAGAGTCTCTGCAGGGCCTGGAGGCGGAAGACATGGACCTGGCTACGCAGGCAGACCAGGCCCTGTCCCCCGTCCTCCAGGGGAAGACTCAGAACCCCTGCAGAGACCCAGTGCAGTCCCGGCCAGAAAAGCTCCAGGGCAGTCCTCTGGAGCCTGGCCAGGAGCCCCGGGGCCGGGCTCAGAGTGTTGAGCCGGTGCCAGAGCATGGACAAGACTAGCTGGTTCAACACCAGCACCCTCCCTCGCAGGGAGAGACACCGGAGCAGTCCTGTCCATCTCCGCAGCCGCTCACCCACCCTGGCCTCCAAACCCTGCCAGTTCTCCGGCAGAGACGGATGCGTGGCGGAAAGGTAAACGCCAAGATAGAGCAGCGGACCCGCGCTCCACCGGATGGCCTGAAGCGCGGGTGGGAGAGAGCGCGCCTGCCACCCGTCCCCGACCACCAGGCCAGAGCTCTTGACCCAGTTGACCCGGGCAGAGGAGGCCGCCGAGTCAACGGCCTAGTAGGCCTCCACCCGCACCAGGTCACCCGGGTCCTGGACCACGAGGAGCACGTCGTCGGCGTACGCCGACAGGACCAGCCGCAGCTCCGGCTCCCGCAGCACCAACCCCGTCAACCTCCTGCGGAGGAGACAAAGGAACGGCTCGATCGCCANCCAGCACGGACCCCAGCCACAGCGAGATGGCCTTCGCTACGACCTTGTAGTCCGTGCTGAGGAGCGAGACGGGACGCCAGTTCCGTAAGTCGCGGAGGTCCCCCTTCTTCGGCAACAGAGCGAGCACGGCTCACCTGCACGAAAGAGGGAGGACCCCGCTTTGCAAGGACTCGGCCCAGACGGTGACGAGGTCTGGACCGAGGACGTCCCAGAACATGCGGTAGAACTCCACGGTCACCCCGTCCATGCCTGGAGATTTGTTGGTGGGCATGAGACGGAGGGCTTCCGAGAACTCGGCTAGAGAGAGAGGCAACTCCAGCCGGTCCCGGACGCCCACGCTGACCGTCGGGAGTTCGGTCCAGAGCACTCTGCGGGCTTCGGCGTCGGTCGGATCCGGGGAGAAAAGACCGGCGTAGAAGGCTCTGGCCCTTCCATGCATCTCCTCCGGATCCGTGAGGGGGGCGCCGTCCTCCGCCAGGAGGCAGGTGACATGCTTTTTGGCCTCCCTCCGTTTCTCCAGGGCATAGAAGAAGCGGGAGTCGCGATCCATCTCCCGAAGGAGGCGGATGCAGGATCGAACAAAGGCACCCCGGGCCCGATGGTCCTTCAGGGTCCGGAACTCCTCCTGCTTCTCCCGGTACGCTGCGCAGAGGGGTGGATCCTCGGGGCCGGAGGCCAGACGCCTCTCTAGTTCTAAAACCTCCCGCTCCAACTGCCCTATTACTGCATCCCTCCGCCGGCTGGCGCCCCGGGTGTAGTCTCGGCAGAAGAGCCGTGCGCGGACCTTCCCCACATCCCACCACCGCCGGGCCGAGGGAAAGGCGCGCCGCTGCCTCCGCCAGGCCAGCCAAAACACCCGGAAGGACGCTACGAAGCCCACGTCCTCCAGCAAGCTGTTATTAAAATGCCAATAGGCCGGCCCCGGCCTCTCAGAACTGAGAGAGGCCGTCACGGTCACCAAATGGTGATCTGTGAATGGGGCCGGCCGGACGCCGGAGGCGTGGGCCCGTGCCAGGTGAAAACATGACAAATAAATGCGGTCCAACCGGGAGTGGCGCGACCAATCGTCCTCCACCTGGACATAGGTGAAGGTGGTGTCATCGTCCGGGTGGTGGTCGCGCCAGACGTCCACCAGGGAGTGATGGTCTACGATCTCCCTGAGGATGCCCGCGGCATCCTGGGAAGTCTCGATTCCGGAGTGGTCCCGGTCCTCGAGGGTGGTGTTGAAGTCCCCGCCCAGGACCAGGCACTCGTGAGGATCCAAGGTGCCAAGGAAGGCTGCCGCCTGCCGGTAAAAATGCACTCGTTCCGGGCCCGTGTTAGGGGTGTAAACATTGACAAGGTTCAAAAGCAGCCCCTCCACACGGGCTCGGACGTGCAGCAGGCGGCCCGGCACGACCTCGGCAACCCCCAGCACCTCGGGCCGCAGCCCGGGGGAGAACAGGGTGGCCACCCCAGCCGAATGGGTGCTGAGGTGGCTGAAATAAACCCCCTCCCCCCACTCCAGCCACCAGCTAGCCTCAACTGTTGGAGTCGTGTGGGTCTCCTGCAGGAAGATCACAGAGTACCCCCCTCCTGAAGGAAGGAGAGCACCTGGCTCCTGCAGAGACCCACCCTACAGCCCCGGGTGTTTAATGATGCAAAGGTGGTAACTGTCATAGCGAGGGCTGGAGTGGATCCTCATGGGCAGAGTGATCGACGGCCTCCAGTGGGCCCCGCAAGAGCCCAGTCTCGACCCCAAAGGTCAAGAGGGAGTCACGGAACTTGCGGGCCTGTCGGTAGGCCGTGATGTCCTGCCTCCCGGTCCCTCTCCCCTCCCCCAAAAGAGCCTTCACGGCCCGGAGGACACGATGGAAGTGACCCCAGTGCTAGAGGGTGAGCTGCACCTTGCCCTTTGAGCCACGAGTGTCCGTTAGGAAGCTCATCCCTCAGCGCAGAGGGGGACGTGGCAGCCAATCCGCTGCCGTCCTCCGGTGGGGCGCCTGAGAGATCCTCGCGGCCCGTGGAGACGGGTGAACAAGTGGCCGAACCCTGGCGCTGCTGCCCCGGGCAGCCCATCCCCATCCCCGGCAAGGAAGGGGGCGACGGAGGGAGTAGTGCAGCCCCTACAGTAGTGGGAAGGGGAGACACGAAAACCGGCCCCTGAGGGTTGTCCGTAGGTAGCGGGAATGAAACAACCTCGGGGGCGGCAATAGAACAGGAGGTGGATGGGAGAAAGGCAGGTGATGTTTCAGGGGCAGGAACAGGGCCAGGGACGGGATCAGGGGCAGGAACTGAGACGGGAGTCGGGACCAGGGCTGGGGCAGGAGAGGGGACAGGATCAGGGGCAGGGATTGAAACGGGGACAGAGGTGGACTCATGGTCCTCAGCAGCTAAGCTGCTGAGGTGCGGCTCCTCTCGACCAGGATCTAGGGCCAAAGGGACGGGGGCAGGAGGGACAGGCGATGCTTCGGGGGCAGGAATGGGGGAAGGGGCGGGATCAGGGGCAGGAAGTGGCCGCTCAGCATCGGCCGTCACCCCGAGGGGATCGGTGACCTCACAGCGGGAGGCATCTGCGCCCGGGCTGATGGGTACGGCCAGGGGCGGCCCAAGGACAAGAGCGGCGGCGGTGGCAGAGTGGGGTGAGGGACAGGGAGCAGGAGGGGGTGGCGGGACTAAGTCACCGCCCAGATCGAGGCCCGCTGGCAGAGGGTCGTCCTCCCCCTAGGTGACCGGGGTCAGACCCAGGGCCTCGATCTCCTCAAATATGGAGGTGTAATTGGTCCCCTCGGACCTAGCGTCCTCCCCGCCAGTAACCGGGGCTACGACCGCCCCAGCAGCGGCAGAGGCGGGGGGCACAGGTGGTATAGGGGCCGGGGGAACTCCTGCAGAGGCCTCCTCAAGTGGGGACTCAACAAAGGGGACAATGGCATCTCTGCCCGCTGCCATGGCTAACGCCCCTGGCTGGGCTCCATCCGGGGGTGCGGTGGAAGTTGTAGCAGCCTCAGCTCCCCGCAGCATCTTTCAGGGGGCCTCCTTTCCCTCCTCATCAGAGGGGAGAGATCGAGCCCGCAATCTGCGAGCACCGCGCTTCCCCCGGACGAGCACCCAGCCCTCCAAGGTGGAGGTGGAGGGCCGGTCAGCAGGGGCAGGGCCAGGGGGCAAGGGCAATAGTTCCGGCGCTCGGGGCGGTACATCAGGGGGAAGGGGAACCTCCCCCTGGGGTGGGCCCTCTCCCTTGGCCAGCAGGAGTCTCACCGCCCTCTCCTTGGCGGGCCCCGCCGAACTGGAACCGATGGAGGCAAGGCCCACCCGAGCGGGGGCTACGGCAGGAGGAGGAGGGGCGGTGTCAGCGGTAGCCGGGCCACCAGGGTTGCCGGCGATGACAGGGCCGGCGCCCTCCTGGGTCTTGGGGGTCCCGGATGCCCCTCTGTGCTGGGCCAGGGGGCAGTCCCTCCGGACGTGCCCCGTCGCCCGGCAGAGGAAGCACTGGGCCTCCCCTGTCGTGTAATGGACCCGGTAATGGGCCCCCTGGTAGGGCACCAGGAAGGACCCCTCGAGCGCCACTCTGTCACGCGCCGCCGGCGGTAGTTGGATCTGAACCTGCCGGTGGAAGGACAAGACATGACGGAGGGCGGGTCCTTACAGCCCAGCGGGAGAGGGCTGATGACAGAAATGGGCTTCCCCAGGGTGGAGTGGGCAGGTAACAGGGCAGCGTTGGGGAGGAAGGATGGGACGGAGGTTAACACCACCCAGACGCCCAGGTCCTCCAGGGGTTCAAGAGGGACGAATACGCCTCCCACCGCCAGGCTCCTTCCCACCACCTCCTGAGCGGCGGCCTCCGACGCCAGGAAGAACAAACTTTCCCATACATTTTGGAGGCCGCCACGAGGGCCGTGGGCCCCACCACCCTCACCAATGCCCGCACATATGTCTTGATGTGGGGCGAGGCGGGCACCAGGAGGCAGCGGACGCCGTGCCTCCTGGTCAGCGAGGGGAAGGGGCCTCGGCCGCCAGGGATGATACCGGAGGCGGCGGTTGGGGCGGATGGCGCGGTGGCGCGTGGAGGGGCGTTGGCCACCTTGGTGTACACTCTGGGGGCCTGAGATGGAGCACCCACAGAGCTGATGGAAAGGACGGCAGGAGAGGGAGGGGCCGCGGCAGGTGTCGGGGCCGCGGCGGGGAGGGCAGCCCTGCCTGCAGAAGGTTTGGCTTTCCGGGTGGGGCCTTTGCCCTTCTTGTTCCCCTGACCCTTTCTGATGGTGGAAGGGGGGGCCATGGCAGCGGCGGAGTCTGGGCCGTTGGTGGCCGAGAGGTCAGCCGCAGGGACAGGCAGGGGCGGTCGCAAAGGGGGAGCCACAGGAGCATCAGGGGTAGGGGCAGGAGCAGGGGCAGGAGCGGGGTCCTCCTCCATGGTAGCCAGAGGAGGCCCTAATATGGGGGCAGGACGACAGGCAGCCACTCCTCCCCTCTAGGCAAGACGCAGGGGAGGGGCAGTGGGATATGGAGGAAGGGGCTAACCACTCCTCCCTGTTAGGCTGTAGGCAGGGAAGGAGGGCACCCCTAGGATGGAGGGGGGGGCGGGAGAAGGGGGAGACAACCACTCCTCCCCACTAGGCTGCAGGCTGGGGGGGAGGGCGCCAGTGGTGGGGCATGCAGGGGCTAAAATGGGGCACAGGAACTAGGTGGGGATACCAGCTCCTCCAGCTCCACTGGGAAGGGGAGGGACTATAGTTTCATTGGGAAGGCCGTGACCAGTTGGGGGGGGGCACAACTAAAAGGGGGCACAAGTGCTTGCTCCCCTCAACAGCAACATAAGGCACCACCACCCCAGGAGCAGAGATGTTCAAAGTCACTCAGTTTGTAAACAAACCCCCTCCACAATGTCCCTCAGCAGGAACCCGTCCTCTTCTTCCTCTCCGACAGCAGCAGCGGCTCCGACGTAGCAGCAGCGAGCAGCAATCAGCCGGCCAGGCAGGAGGGTCCCCTAGGTGGTGTTGGAGCCCATGCTTCTCCCTCCAGAGGCATGGGAGCGGGGACAGGCTGGCAAGGCCCCCCTCAGCAGCAACAGCGGTAGTCCAGGGAGGGAAAGCTCTAGCCAGCAGGGCAGCCCAAGGGGACTGACCTCTCCCTGAGAGTGTGGGCTGCAGCCAGGCAGCCAATTGGAGAGGGGCTTGTTGGGAGCCAATCGGGGCCCAGATTGGAGACAGCCAATCAGGGCCAGGCTCAGCCCTATAAAAAGGCTGCTCAGGGAGAGGAAAGTCAGTTTTTCTCAGACTTTTGATAGGGTAAGGTCCGTTTCTAGTGCTGGGAGACTAGCACCATGGACAGCACCTTGCTGGCCAGGCCAGGAGAGCAGAAGGGAGCTCTAGCCCGTAGCCTACAGGCCCTGAAGGGAAGGGCCTAGCGGGTGCAAGGGGCCGTAGGGGAAGTGGCCCAGGGAAGTGGACAGATAAGAGAAGCAGGACAGTGAGCCTGCCACCAGAGGGTCCCTGGGCTGGGTCCCCCCTTGCCGTACACCCAGCCATCGGCCATAGGGAGCAGCCATCCTAGACTATGCCAGATCCCTGACAGAAGAGATTAGACTTTGGGGGGTGTGGTTGGACATGGTGGCTGGGGTGTAGAGAGACTGCTGATCACCCCTTCCCCCCCCCCCCACTGGAAGGGGGTGTGGATGGACTAAGGGGCACTGCCGGAGGGAAGTGGTCCTGAAGAGGACACCGTGAGCTGGTGAGTGACGCGGGCTCAGACGCCGACAATGGGCGGGACACCACAAGGAGAGGGTGCTCCACTGGACTGAGCTAATTCCTGGAGACAACCAGCAGGAGGTGCTGGGTGGTGAATCCCAACCCTGTCACAGGGAGGTTTAGGTTGTATATTAGGAAAAACTTTTTCATTAGGAGAGTGGTGAAGCACTGGAATGGGTTACCTCGGGAGGTTTTTAAGGTCAGGCTGGACAGAGCCCTGGCTGGGATGATTTAGTTGGGGATTGGTCCTGCTTTGAGCAGGGGGTTAGGCTAGATGACCTCCTGAGGTCCCTTCCAACCTTGATATTCTATTATTCTATGACACATCTCCCTATGCCCCCTAGAGCGAGGTCTGTTTCTTTCTTATCTGCAACCTGCTGGCAGCCAGCAACATGGACAGTTTTCTCACTGACAGGGAACACACTCTTCCTCTCCTCCCCCCCCCCCCCCCCCCCCCCCCCCGGGAGGAGACACTGCCTTTAGCTAGTGGGCAGGAGCTGGTCTCAACCACACCCACCCATGGAAGCATACTGTTTCCCACTGCTGCAGAGGAATTGAAGAGACACTCCCCCATTCCTTCAGCAGTTCCTGGGACTTCACCCTTTCCCTCTGGGGTTCCAGCGTAAAATTTCCCCTTGAAAGTCCAAGCTACACAGAAAAAATCATTCCTCAGTAACAAAGCAATCGGGTTATTATCATTTACGACCACCACAGAGAATACAGTTCCCAAATCCTCAGTTTCTATGTGCACTTTAGCCAAAGGCACAAGGATTTTGTAACGTCCCACTAATAAAAGCTCTGCCATCTGTCCTGGCAGTAAGTCATTTTCCTGGACAACACTCCCATGTCTGGCTGGGCAGAGGCTACTTTTACAAACACTGTATGATAAGTGGCAATTGCCTGAGGTGCCTCTGTGCTCAGGGTAGCAGCATTCCCGTGAGTTGCTTGCTGCCTGTCCCGTCCCGTCCCCCCCTTCCCAGCACAGGACATTTATTCCTCAGATGCTCAGTGGAATTACAGTGATAGCACCTTCTGGGCTCCTCTGTTTTTACAGGAGATTTGGGATGAGGACTAGTGGGATGGATTTGGGAGGTGAGCGTCTAGCCTCCCAGCCACCCTATTTCTTCCCAGGGGTAAAACGGGAATCCTGCTTCCCACCAGGTTTAAACCCCTCTGTCTGTGGTTTGTTTGCAATAGATGCTTGAGTTTGCTCAAACTGATCAGCTACAGTAACCAGTTCTTCCACAGTTTTCACTTTTTAGTCCCATAAACACTGTTTTACATCATCTTTACATATACTCAGGAAATGTTACTGAGCAACAAGGTCATACATTTCCTCAAAGCTTGTAACACCTTTTCCTTTTACCCACTTATCCATCAAATCTTTCATCTGGTTTACATATGCCACGTTACCTATCCCAACACCCCTCGTATGGCTTCTAAATTTTACTCTAGATGTTTCAGTTATAATCTGAAACTGTTTCAAAATAGACAAGACTTGTTTGCTTACATCACAAGACCTGAGCAAACATCTACCCTTGAGATCTCTAACAATGCAGACTTGCATTTCAAAGCTCTATTCATTTACATATCTTCCTAACCAGTGCATTGTGAGAATCAACAATACCATCAAATCTTTTATTACAGGTGTAGTAGGAAGAGAGCCTAAGGCATAAGCCCTTGAAACAGAGGCCTGGTTTGAGGCCTGAGGCCTCAGCTAAAGTAGTAGTCAAAGCTTTACTGATATAAAGCAAAGACAAGCTGTGAACAAGAGGCAGGACCTGCTCACAGAAAATGCCAAGAACAGGGCTGATATTGCAGAAATACACATTTCTCAGAAATGCCAGGCACAGAGTACTCACGCAAACACATCCCAATACCAAGTGGTACCAGAACATCCTGATATCAAGGATGGTACAAAAAGATTCCACAAGGATAACAGGAACACACTGACCCCTCCTAAAAGATAAGGTCAGGATAACAGTACATAATAAAGATGTTTTAATCAAACCAACATGTACAAGGCGATGGGTAATAACTAGCCACATCAGGGGGCAGTAATAAACTATGCCAGAGGCAGTACGTAACTTGTTTGTATCAGGGTATAAAAATGTATCTCAGAGAGAGTATCTTTGTCTGGCTTAGGGAGGAACGGAAAGTCCCGCCATTCACTGAGCTGGTCCATTGTTACGGGCATACATGTATTAGTGGTCTGGTAGAGTCTGTGGGATACTAGTACCATGCTTTGTCAACAATAAACCTGGCTGGGTGCTTTCATCCCTTAACGGATCTTGTGATCATTGGGCGGTTTGCTCGAGGTCTGCCGTGCCAGCTGTCTGTGCAGGGCTGGGGCGGCACACAGAGGGAACACATAGACGCAACCAAACATTGATCAACATCTAACCACACCGGTGACCCACCACCGCTGATCTGGTAAGTAACCAAGCTCTCCTCTGTAGGAATCGCGATCTAACATGACAGAAAACCATGGGCTAGAGAACTCCCTTATTCCCTCAGTGCAAATCCCCACAGAGTTTGATGAAATTTGAACCCACTCGATTGCCAGCAAGGGGGGGCCCATATGAATTTTAAAAAGAAAGTGGGGAAACATGGACAGATGTGTCATTCTGGGAGTTCTCCTCCTCTTTTTGCCTGTGAGTGACGTGACCCCCCTGGATGGATTGGCCAAACCCAGGAACATTTGCCAGGATTCCTTCAGCCTGAAAGAAGAGAGGAGCCTTTACCCGCTCCCTCTATAAGGCTCCAGACCAGGCCCTAGGCAGTGTCAGCAGCCTGGGTTCCCTGCCAAAGCACAAACACCCACAATGGGCCCACTTCCTCTCTCTCTGGTCATTTCCTTTGTCCCACAAATCTGTCTTGAGGACATAACCCTTGGAACAGGTGAGCACAGCCTCTGAGATTTCCCTCAGTCTCCTAGGATCAGTATGCCCTATTGCACATCTTCCTAATATCTTTTTTTTTTCTCCTTTCAAAAGTAAATTTTTATTTCTGTCTCTTTATATGACTCCTGGCTCGGCTGAATGCAGATGATTGGAAGCACCTTCTCTTGAGATTTCTATTTCCAATCTATCCTTCTACAGATGAAGTGACCCAACTGAATGCAGGATTGGTGGTAAAGGAAAGACAGACATTTCTGTGAAATAGCGATGTACTCTGCGTATGTTCTGGTATTGATTTCACTGAGGGTTCATCCAGAGAATGCTTCTGGCTTTTCCACTGCTCAGTTCTCAGCTCTGCATTGATTGTAAACTATATTTGTAGATTGTCATGGAACTAAACATGCCACTGTGTGAACATGATCAGTTTTACTGGGGTTTCTAGTAACGACTCAGTGACTTGTTACTTGTTGTAGCCTTATTGGTTCAGTGGAAATCCAGATTCTTATTAATCTCCTTGGATTCAATGCAAGTTTCAAATCTGAATTCGCTTCAGGAACAACCATGCTGCTCATCTCAGAATGTTCTCTACCTGGTTTCTCACTCTTACCACATGCCTGATGTGTAAACCCACCCTGCTATCAAACAGCCAGCCATACCCAGAGGTGGCCTTCCCTTCTATCTTGGTTTGTTTAATCTCAGCCTCTCCCTGTGGTGAACCCTGGAAACTGCACAATTCATCTGGCAAGAAAACGTCCACTAAGGGGGAGGCTTTCAGAAAGGATTTAATATGAAAAAGGCACAAAGTCAAGCTGAAGAAATCATAGGCATAAAAAGGCAGGAAACTTTCACCCCCTGCAAACAATGGAAAATTATACAAAGAAAGCTTATGAACCTTTTCCCACTCACGCTTGTATTTCCTGCAACTTCACACAAATCTTATAAAAACACCTGCTTTGTCTATCAACTAGGCAGGGACTTTCTCTGGGACATCATTTCTGAGAGAAAGAGGCGAAGCGTTTACATCATCACAGGGTTATTTTGTCCAATCAAATTGTTATGATATTGAACCCCCAGGGTCACCATGTCCCACATCATCATAACCGGTGTCTCCAGGAGGCAGGGACGGGGTTTCCTTCTCCATCCCAGGGACAACTTCACCCCTTAGCGAGTGCAGCCTCCAACCTGAAAATACCAAGGGGGAGACATACAGTCAGTGGATCCATTCTATGGTTATGTGCGGCTGCAGAGCAAGGTGGAGTGCACTTTACAGCTGTGGTTCTCAAACTTATTTGATTGTGGCCCCTTTCTTTGTATACATAGTAATTGTCACCTCCCCTCCCCGCCACACAAGTACATATACCAATTTAAAAAAAACATGCAACTTTCACTATGAAAAACAGTAGAGGAAAAAGAGTCAAAAAGAGCCATTTAAGTATATAGCTCTCCAGCCACCCGAAAGCAGCACTACTGCCAGCAGCAGTGAAGAAGTAAGAGTGGCAACACCAGACCATGACATCCTTACTTCTGCACTGCTGCCGGTGGCAGTGCTGCCTTCAAAACTGGGAACCCAGACCAGGGCCGCCCAGAGGGGGGGGCAAGTGGGGCAATTTGCCCTGGGCCCCGCAAGCCCTGGCCCGGTGGCGGTCCTGGTCTTCGGCGGCATTTCGGCGGCGGGGGGGCCTTCAGTCGCTCCAGGACTTCAGCAGCATTTTGGCGGTGGGGGGCCCTTCAGTGCTGCCAAAGACGCAGAGCGATTGAAGGGCCCCCCGCCACCAAAATGCCGCTGAAGACCCAGACTGCCACTGGGTCAGTACATTGCATCCGAAGAAGTGGGTATTCACCCACGAAAGCTCATGCTGCAAAACGTCTGTTAGTCTATAAGGTGCCACAGGATTCTTTGCTGCTGGGTCAGTACAAGTGCCGCAGCTCCCCCACTTTGCCCCAGGCCCCCTGAATCCTCTGGGCGGCCCTGACCCGGACAGGAGCCACCACTCTCTGCTCTGGCTTCTCATGCCACCCCAGAATATATTCTGTGCTGCCCAGTTTGAGAACCTCTGCTACACAGTACAGATTGGGAATCGTTCCCCCTTCAGTCTTGGGTCTATGACAAATTCTAATCCATCATCTCTATACATAGTCTGGAAATTAAAACTTTTGGTTTCCAGACCAGGTAAAGTTGCCAAGTGCCAGCTGTAGCTACCTGTCACTCCATGTACAAAACCCAAGCACTTACCAGCAAGGAGCGCTTAGTTGAGAACATCATAACTTTCACTCTGCCCTAGCAATGAACATTAGCACGTTATTCTTATCCAGTACTAATCAATGCACATTTCATCAGCACTGCACCTCCTCTGGGGTGGCTGATGGTGTCTCTGCTCATGACGCAATGGGGAAGAGAGGGGAGATATTGGCCAAGGACAATGGGCAAAGCCCATCCCAGATTTTACAGGACGTGTCATGGGCTCTTTAACACTGGTGCAGCAGTAACAGAATTTGGTGTATAGGATTCTGCCCAAAAGATACACGCGCAGTGAACTGGTGGGAATCGAGCACATCCAGGGTGTGGCAGCCACACAAGGTTTGGAACCTAGAGGCAGAAGGATCCTAGGTATCTTGCTGGTTTGATCACGAAGTATCACCCAGCAGCGACCCTGCTCTTCCTCTCCCCATGGCAGGCACTGAAGCCTCTGTTTTGAGGGAATGGAGAGACGAGAGAAGGAGAGTTTGTCTCACAGGTGTTGGGTTGGCCAGGGCTGTTCCCTAGCTGCATACCCAACATTTCCAGCCCTCCCACTCTGCAGAGACAGTGTGAAGTGTAAACAGTTCTCCACTCACCTGTCTGTGAATCCCTTTGTCTGTCATTTGCCCCAGTGCCTTCCTCATCATTCTGCCCCAAACCAGGGTCACCTTCAGGGTCAGACACTTCTCTGGCATCATCATAACCATCCCCTGGGACATCTCCAGGAAGGACAGAGGCCTCTGAAGTGAAGATGTGAAGTAATTAAGAGAATATTCATAGTGAAGGTAGAAATAAACTACAAGCTGCAGATGCACCAGCCTCACTGGTCCCTGGGGATCTCTCAGCACTTCCACCCTCAGGGCGGTAAGAGGAGCCCCCTCTGGAACCCTCAGATTGAGGGATTTTACATATCACATTGATCTGATACATTTCAGTAGCTGGTTGAGTGGATCCTAGAGCTCCCAGATGACGAGGGGAAGGGGGAGTTCTAGAAAGAGGTGACTGGGATCTAGCCCAGAGGGGTTGCTCCACAAGGCATTTGGTTACAATAATTACAAATGTAAATGACTTGGAATTGTCCAGAGTTTGTTCCCGGCTTCCTAAACTTGACATTATTTTTAAAATGTCTTTTCGAATCATAGAATCTCAGGGTTGGAAGGGACCTCAGGAGGTCATCTAGTCCAACCCCCTGCTCAAAGCAGGACCAAACCCAACTAAATCAGCCCAGCCAGGGCTTTGTCAAGCCTGACCTTAAAAACCTCTAAGGAAGGAGATTCCACTACCTCCCTAGGTAACCCATTCCAGTTCTTCACCACCCTACTAGTGAAAAAGTTTTTCCTAATGTCCAACCTAAACCTCCCCCTCTGCAACTTGAGACCATTACTCCTTGTTCTGTCATCTTCTATCACTGAGAACAGTCTAGATCCATCCTCTTTGGAACCCCCTTTCAGGTAGTTGAAAGCAGCTATCAAATCGCCCCTCATTCTTCTCTTCTGCAGACTAAACAATCCCAGTTCCCTCAGCCTCTCCTCGTAAGTCATGTGCTCCAGCCCCCTAATCATTTTTGTTGCCCTCCGCTGGACTCTCTCCAATTTATCCACATCCTTCTTGTAGTGTGGGGCCCAAAACTGGACACAGTACTCCAAATGAGGCCTCACCAGTGCTGAGTAGAGGGGAATGATCACATCCCTCGATCTGCTGGAAATGCCCCTACTTATACAACCCAAAATGCCATTAGCCTTCTTGGCAACAAGGGCACACTTTCAATGGGTTCTCCTGATAATGTTTACCCCATAACCTGCCATCAGTCTCCAACGTACTGACACCACTGGATGCTGAGCCAGCTAATAAGGGTGGGACATGGGCCATTGGGTGTAAAATCTCTGTCCCACCCACCCCCTGTCCCAGCATGTCTGACACAGATGTATATAAGCTACAATAGATGCGTGCCAGGAATGGCTGGCAGGGAACATTGCTGCTATGTAAAGGTCTCTGCTTCGATGCGTTGTCCTTACAAATAGCAAGTAACCCTAGTGCTCACGGCAGTGAGGGTCACAGGGAAGTGACCTGAGCCAAGTACCGCATGGGCAGCTCCTGAGCAACCTGCTCCTTCCGTCCCTGCAAGGGGACTCTGTCATGCCGTAGGACATCACACGATTCCCTACCCCTGGGCCTCCACACAGCTGTTGTAATGCACCTGGTCAGTGCGCCCAGCGTTACACCAATAGACAATACTGGTGGGTGAACTTTGTGGTTTTCTTAACAAACCACTATTGTCCCTGCTGGGAAATACAGTTAGTTTTTCGTCAGGGTGACGTTACTTCCAGGAGACGGATTCACTGCTCACCTCGGCCGTCTGGAGTCTGGGGGACGTCGTTCAAGGCAGGCTCCTCCACGTTATCGTAATCCAGCTGAGATCCCCCCAGGGAAACTCCCTCTGAAAAGCAACCACCACATTCAGCCCATGGCACCAGCAGCATCTCTTCAGTGCAGGTGGCCCTTATAACTAGAGCTTTTTATCGTGGCACGTCAGAGGGGAAGTCGCAGGAGACCCATGGTGAGAAGGGCACAAATCAGAGAAATACAGTGAAACAGGAGTCCCAGAAATAACTAGGGGCCAATCCTGTTCCCTGCAGAATCCAACAGCAGCTTTTATGTGTTTCAGTGGGAGCAGGATCTGGGCCTGTGCTGAGATAACAGGTTGGAACACGGGCGCTGCCAGGCCAGAGCCGGCCTGTGTGAATCCAGCTGATCTCTCCAGACAGGTTTCAATTTTCCTTTTACACTGGGGAGGGGGAACCTCCCCTCTGCAGGAATTAAAGCTCCTGCTTTGAGATCACTGTTCTGATCCTTCACTAGCCTCTCAGGCAGCCCAGGGCTCAGCTTGGCAGCGCTCCAGCTTCTCAGCAGAACTGGCTCATCTGCTCAGTGTTTCCTCCCCCAGGCACAGGCTAAACTCCCAAAGGGCCAAATTCATGGACTCTCTTGAGAGCAGCTGGGGTAGAAATGCCACCCTGTTTATAATTAGAGATGAGGCAGGCCAGGAAGTTCAGATCCAGGATTTTGCTTCAGCCTGTTATAGTGACAGGTGCCAGCCCCAAAACTGAGATCTGGAGCTGGGGTCAGAATCTGCAAATCCCCCCTCCCCCAAAGTTCTGATGGGTTCAGATCAAGTGAGTTGGGCTGAGCCTATCTGTAATTATAACATAGGACAATCTTCTCCTCTCTCTCGGGGGAGTGAGAGACGAGCTCTCCTGGGCACAGATGCCTTCCACTCAAAGAGACTGACCCGTCTCCTCCAGCTCCTCACCGGGGGAGGTCACTGGGAGCCACGCCCAGGGGTGTGTGCTCAGGAGATGGTCACATGTTCCCATCCTGAGATTCTGGCAGAAATCCTGTTCAATGGGATTACACCCGACTGTGTCAAATGGGAACTGTGTGAGGGGAAATGGCTGCGTTTGCAGAAAGTGTCATAGAAATTCTGTTCTCTGCCCAGATTTGGGTCTCTCAGCCTGAGTCTGCCCCTCCCCCATTACCTTGTTCTGATCCAGGATCGTTTTCCCCCTCGCTGTCCCTGGTGTAATACTGCAGCTTCGTCACTGAGTCAACTGAATAGGAGACTGGAGAGACGAGAACCAGAAATTAATCACAGTGAGAACAGCAGAACTCTGGGACTGGGAACACACCCAGACCTGGGGCCAGGAGCAGGATTTCAAGTCTGTCTATTCCTTCTTCTGCAGAAGATGGTGACTCACAGCGACTCTCAGCGGTGGAGGCTGACACAGACTCCCCGAGAGAAATCTCCATGTTATTGTGGTAAATGTGACTGAGGGGATGCTACAATCTGACATGAAATATACTGGGGTGAGTGAAGGGCACGTGTCTGGCTGCTGGTCCAGGGAAGTTCCACAATTGTCCTGGCCTCCTCAGCCACAGAGGGGACTCCTCCTTCTTAAGGGTAAATACCCACCTCCCCCATGAATCAGTCAATCAGCTCTGTTTCCAGATTAGGCCAAGACAGGCCCAGAGCAGAGTCTATGATTCATTCTAGCCATCTTGGAAGTGGTGCTGGGGGATGCCCTGAGCATGTTCTCAGAGCCCCACCACAGCACAGCCCTTGGGCAGGATGTTCCCATCAGACATTGAGACAAAATGGCACAAAGGATAAAAGGGCCGTGACTCAAAGCCATGAGGCTCTCCTGGGCTGATCTCTCTGCTCCTGGGGCAGGAGGGAGCCAACCCAGCAGATCAGTGGCTGCGGTGGGCCGGTGGCACAGAACATCTCCTGCTCCAATGCTCTAGAGCAGTTATCAAGTGATAGTTTAGCCTGGCCCCAGACAGTCGCTTTCCTGACCCCTCACTGGTTACACTCCAAGGCTGCAGGACGGGCAGAGTGACATTAACTGTCCCTAGAATTGGGACACTCAGTGTATGGTGGGAAGGAAACCCATCTCCCTCAGTCTACATGAGTAACTGCCGGTCTCACCACAGACCCAGCTCCCACAGCTAGAGCTTGGCAAAAAACAACAAACAAACAAACAGCTGGTTTGGTTCTCAGCCATTGGGGGGGGGGGGGGGGAAGAAAAAAAAACCCAACATTGTTTTGAGTTGAGCAAAAAATGACTTTTTTTTGTAATTTTTGGCAAATTGAAAATTTAAAAAAAGGTTAATGTTTGATGAAACCATTTGGTGTTCTTTTGGACATTAGTTAATTTTTGTTTGTTTGTTTTTATAGATACAATTAAAGGAAATTTCTAATGGAAAAATACTATCAAATTGAAAAAAAACAAAATGTTTTCTTTAGAAAGTGTTGAAATGAAATGAATTGTTCTGTGTGTATTTAGAACAATTGGGTGAAATTGACAGGAATTTGTGAAACGTTTTGGTGTCTCTGAATCTGCATTTTTCACCAAAACATTTTGTAATGAAGACTTGGGCCGAGCTCCAATGTCAAGCTCACAGGGATGAAGCTGCAGTGATTGAACTCTGGGTCAGGGCCCCAGATGGAAAGGGCATTAGATAGCTGCTCCCTGTTAAGAGTGAGACACACAGACCTGAGCGACTGAACATCTCCTGCTTCTCTCTCATCAGGTTATAATCAATCTCCTCATACACGGCCTCAGAGAAGGGATCCAAGGGTCTTCTGGAGCCTGAAAACAAAGGGCAGGGTTTGCACAGGGTCATTGAAACCAGAGATGGGCAACACTATGGGATCATCCAGCCCCTCCCCTGGGGCCCAGTGCGAGCCTGAACCCTACAGCACATTCCCACTGCTGGAATTTAAATGAGCCAGGTGACAAGGTTTCATTCCACAACAGCCCTTTGATGATGGTTCCCAGGGCTAGTTCGCTGTCAGGAAGCTTCCTCACATTCATCTTAAATGTTCCCTTTTTCATCTCATCCCATTATTCCTGGCTATTCCCCTTTGGAGCAGTTTAAATAATTTCCCCCCCACGCTGGTGTTTATCTGCAAAATGGTAATAACATCTTTTTTTCATAGACTTTAAGGCCAGACGGGACCATTAGAACCTCTAGTCTGATCTCCTGTATAACACAGGCCCCTGCATTTCACCCAGATACCCCTAGGTTTGAGCCCAAAGATGCACTTAGACTAAACCATTTCAGTCCTCAGCAGAATAAGCTCTTGTGTGCCACACGCAGAAAGCAGGAGCGACAAAGGTACCACCAATGCCCCAGGCCCCTGCAATGGCAGGGAACTGACTAGGTGAGAGATGCCTAGATAATCCTGACAGCGATCCATGCTCCATGGTTCAGAGGAAGAGGAAAATCCCCCAAGGTCCCTTTTTGCCAATCTGACCTGGGGGGAAATTCCTTCCTGACCCCAAATCTGACAATTGGTTTGACCCTGAGCATGTGGAAACAACACACCAGCCAGATATCTTAGAAAGAGGTTTCTCTATATCACCTCAGAGGACTGGTCCAGCCCATCCAGTGTTACATATCCATTTGTAGCTAATGCCTGGTGCTTCAAAGCAGGGCAAGAAACAAAACAAAGCAAAACAAAACACAAATATGAGGGCTTCCCAGATTCCTTCCTGACCGCTGAAGGCAACTGGCTGAAGCCCTGAAGCATGAGATCTGATTATAGTCATTGTCTTACTGCAAAGTTGTGAATGTTACGTGTATGTTGATGGCCATCCTGTGCTCTATCTTCTTGACAAGGAGCTGGTAGCTAATGTTTGTATAGTGTGCTATAGATGTAAAATCCCCTCCAGTGCTAGGTTTGAATACAATACAGTATAATGCTCCTTTCCAGCATTTCTCCGTCCTAAGATTCTTTTCTACTCGATCACTCTCTTCACAACTATTTACCACAGCTCGATTTTTATACACTTTTCCCCCTGAAAATATTTCCAATTTCTCTCGGTCTCTTTTCCATGATGTCTCTCCTCATGATATTCAGAACCCCTCCCTGTCACAGATACTGCAACCCCAGGCAGTATCTTTGGGAGTCATGGTATTAAATCTATGAATAGTTTATGTTCTACTGCATGTGAGAGGGTTACCACAACTCCTCCAGGAACTAAAAACAGTGTGTGTGTTGGGGGTGATTAAGGGTTTTTAAAGTTCTCATTCTTACTTTTATCCTACTAATAAGGTGCAGTCTGCTGAGAGAGAGCTGGGTGGTAACTTGTAACTGCTGTCAATACACTGCTCATAGCCCTTGGGGAGAACGCACAGTATGGAGGCTGGCCTGTAGGCAGACTGGTTTGCTGGGGGTATCACAGTGGAAGGCAGGGGGCTGTGCAGCATTAAAAACCCCTGGCCACAAGGAGGTGGAACAGGGGGTTCCCACCCAGAGATAGGTGACGGCTGGAGGCCTGAGGGGGTCACCAGAGGGTGAGGGGGATACAGATGCAGCTTCTCTGAAACTGTGACGTTCCCTAACTAGTATCATCTCCAGATTTCATGGCTGGGCTGTTCCACTGCCAGAGAGTTAACAAAATATTAGTGTGTTGAGGAGTTAACAGGCACCCTCGGCCACCCCACCCAGCCCGGTATCGCCCCTCACCCTGACACCCTGAAGCCCCCGTGCTATTGCAGAGGCATTTCACATAATGTCACCAATCAGCACCCACCTCTGCGCTGTGCCCTGGCACTTCGCACCTGCACCCCCAGGATGATTAAGACCAGGCAGAGCAGGGCCCCCAGGATAATGCAGATGATCACGGGCACCATGACTCTCCCACTGTCGGTCGGAGGGCGGCGTGAGGGAGCTGGATGGAAATGAACATGCGACAGGGAGAGATTATCCTGTGAGAATCGGGGGCCCCCGGGGAGCTCCCCAGTCACTCATTGCATGGCCCAGGACAGCAGGGTAACGGGCTGGGACACAGTCTGTGCGCCATGGGGGCAGCTCACAGGCGGCTGTTTGAATCATGGGCCCTGCCCTGTCAGCTGGAGCCAGCAGACAGGAATTGTGCTGCTCAGCATGGCCTGCAGCTCCCACCCTGGTGTCATTCCCCCTCAGATTTCACAGGCCATGGAAAGGAGCTCCTTCCCTCAGGCTGCAGCTTGCAGCTCCTCCTCTGTGACCAGTAGCGGCGCCAGCTTTGCCGGCGCCCTAGGCGGCGGAAGGTCCCGCCCCCGAAATCCCGCCCCCAACAGCGGCGGCAGAAGGTCCCGCCCCCAAATTTCTACGGGCGGCGGGGGCGCAGGCGCCCCCAAAATAGCAGCACCCTAGGCGACCGCCTAGGTCGCCTAATGGGAGCGCCGGCCCTGTCTGTGACCCAGCACCAGGGAAATTTAGCCCTTGATGGGAGGAGGGGGATGGTTTACCTGGGGTATTTGGAGAATCTGTTCTCTCTGTCAGTCCTGCAAAGAGAAAGGGAGGAGAGTTGGAGACTGGAGCGAGGGGGAGGTGACGTGTTTGTTCCCCGGGGGGAACCTCACCACTGAGAGTCCCTGGTTGTCTCCAGCTGTCACCTCCACAAGCTCCCTCACAGCAGCACAGGGCCTGTTTGTTAGTGATTTAGGACCCAAGTCCCTTGTGCTCTGTGCAGTGATGAGGACTCTAGTAACAAACCAGCACACTGGGGCCTGTGATGGATACAGGGGTTATGTGGGCTGATGCCTGAGCCAGTCTGACCCCACAAAGGTTCCAACCCACAGCATCCATGATGCTCTTTCACACAGGAGATGGGAGGGCCTGGTCTGGGACCAAAGGGATAGGGGGGTGGGGGAGGCTGATCCATCCTCCTCCCTGAAAATTACAGCATGTAGCAGAAACATCTCCTGTCACTCACCTGCGCAATTCACGGCAGCATCTTCCTTATGGTCACAGTTACTCTCACCCCATGGCATGGCAGAACAGTCCCAGAGAGATGACTCTGTCCCTCTGCAGTTCACCTTCTCCACCCAGATGGGACCAGTCCCCTCGCCAAATGCAGCCTCGCCCGGGGCAGATACAGCAGATCCACAGCCCAGTTGTTTACACACAACGTTAGCATCTGCCATGTCCCAGGAGTCATCACAAACTGTTCCCCAGGAGCCACGGTACCAAACCTCCACTCTCCCCGAGCATCTGTCCTCTCCTCCCACGACACGTAACTTCTCCTGGTCTGGAAATGCAGAAACCTCACATGTTACTGGGACAGCTGGGAAAGTCCTTAGGGACCAAGAGTGAGACAGTGAGAAGCAGAGATACCTGTGCAGCTTGGAGAGTTCGGGCATTCGGCAAACAGGGTCTGAGGTGATTTTGCTTTTTTTCCTATGAAGAGAAAAAGCTGAGGTGAATGCACTGGGTTGTGTGTGTGATGTGGGAGTAAAATTTATCTGTATTTTAAACCCCTAATTTCAGCACTGTATGAACTGAAATGTGAACTCTGGGTCATTTAATACCTAATTAATTTACTATTCAGCTGTTACTCAGACACACAGGCCGAAATGCACCCAGACTTGTGGAGGATTCCAGTCTTGACCCAAACTGCACAGCCTGGGCCCATCTCTGATTGTTCATCCCAAAAGGATTAATAACCACAGCGCTGCCTAATGACAGTCTCTAGGGAGAGGCTTTTCTAGGATCTCACACTGCCCCTTATCTCACTGTGTAACACTGGTCTCTTTTATAATTAATTGATTAACTTCTATGTTTGTTGTTAATCAGACAAATGCTTATTCCTATAAAACTGTGAAAATATGTTTGTATCTTGTGTTGAGAATTTAAATCTGCCTACACTGAGATGTGAACAACAAGTTCTATCCTAACCCTTCAATTAATTGAACACATCGCGTACATGTGTGTTTGCACGAGCACATGCAGGTAGTTTCAAAATTACCAGGGCAAGAAATATGGGTCTCTTCTGCTCGGTTATCACATGACTTTGGATCCCAGGGCTCTGACGGGCACTGCCAGAGGGAGCTGTGCTGCTCACTGCATGCAACGTGGTCCAGCCACATGGGACCAGAACCTGCTCCATACGCAAAGTCTCTTGCAATCTGCCCTCCGTCCCCACAGTTCAGCTGTTTGCAGACAATTGCCGGGGTGACTCCAGACATCTGATTGGAACAAACACTGCCCCACGTCCCATTGTAGAAAACCTCCAGCCGCCCAGCACAGTCACTGTCGCTCACCAGCCTCAGATCTGTGAACTCTAGAAGGAAATGCACAAAAAGGGAATTTAAATCGTCTGATTCTGAAATGAACTGGGGTGTGAAGAGTGAAATCCCAGTGATCAGGGCCGGTGCAACCATTAGGTTGCCTAGGGCGCTGAGTGGTTGGGGGGCGCCCTGGATTTTTCCTCCCTCCCCTCCTTCCCCTTACACAGAGTTCGATGCGGCTGATTGGGCGCCTGGGCTGATTGAGCCGCTCCCATTGGCCTCCAGCAGGCAGAGTCCCTCCCCCGCTCCCCCCCTCCCCTTGCCTCAGCCTCGCATCGCCAGCCTGCTGCGGGGGAGGGGCTGTGGGCTCCCCAGCCGGTTTGTTTTGTGCTACACGTGGAGCCAGCGGCTGGAGTGGCCTGGTGGTAAGGGAGGTCTGGGGGGTTGTCACGGGGCAGGGGGAGGGTTGGGAGTTCGGGGGAGGGGGGCTGTCAGGGAGCAGGGGGAGGGTTAGATGAGTTGGGAGTTCTGGGGGGGCTGTCGGGGTGGGGGGAGGGTTGG
>QXTE01000462.1:245269-258204 GCA_003942145.1 Platysternon megacephalum
GAGCAGTACCCTGGCTTGGCAGGGAGGAGCCACCTTCCGGAGGCACCGGAGAGCCAGAGTGTCGGCTTGTGGGGGTGGTGAGCCCCAGCCATGGAGGAGTCGGTGCGGTACAGGGGGGCAGCAGCCCTGCAAAGGCAGTGGCATGGCTAGCGGGTAGCAGCCGTGCCCCCTGCCCCTCCTGCCCAGGCTGCGGCCTGGCANGGCAGCAGCCCTGCAAAGGCAGTGGCATGGCTAGCGGGTAGCAGCCGTGCCCCCTGCCCCTCCTGCCCAGGCTGCGGCCTGGCACCCCCCCTCCCCCGGGGGCTCCTGCAGGCTGCAGCAGATGCATGCGCCCCCCAGCTCCCGTGTGCCCCCCGGCTTCTCCCTCACCACGCTCCGGCTCTGCGGCTCCTGGGCATGTGAGCCAGCGGGGCCCTGAGCCTGCTCCAGGAGGGGCAGCGGCGGTGGTGGCTCACACTCCCGGGAGCCGCAGAGCCTGAGCACGGTGAGGGGGCAGCCGGGGGGTGCATGGGGAGCCGGCGCCTGCATGCATCCGCTGCAGCTTGCAGGAGCCCCTGAGGGGGAGCACCAGGCAGGAGGGGCAAGGGGCGCAGCTGCTCCCCGCTAGCCGCACCACCGCCTTTGCAGGGCTGCTGCCCCCCTGCACCGCCCCGGCTCCTCCATGGCTGGGGCTCACTGCCACAAGCAGGACACTCTGGCTCTCCGGTGCCTCCGGAAGGCGGCTCCTCCCTGCCGAGCTGCTGCAGCGGCCCAAGCCTGGCAAACCCAGTGAGTGGACTCGGTGCGGGGGCCGCCGGGGTGAGGTGAGCTTGCGGGGGGGTTGTGCACCCTCCAGGGGAGTTCAGGGGGAGGGGGGAACCGGGTCTGGGGAGCAGCCCCTGGGCATGGCTGCCACCTAGGGGCTATAGAGGCGCGTGGGGATTTGCCCCTCAATGAACCAATGTGCGGGGGGGGGGGGGGGGGGGGGGGGGGGGGGGAGGAGGCGCAAGGTGGAAGTTTCGCCTAGGGCGCAAAATATCCTTGCACCGGCCCTGCCAGTGATTGCTAATGATCCTGTGCATTACTCTGAAGGAGCAAGGTCAGAAGCACTCCAAGAATGAGAGACTCTTTTAGAGCCCACAGGCCCCTTAGAAATACAGTGGGCATCTCTGGAAGGCCACCATTTAACAGCAGCTACATACAGATTGTACTAGATTAAGGCCGGGAAGGATTGTGACATTGGCAGGCAAGATGCCAGCTCTTACCCAGGCTGCAGGCATTAGTTAAGACCTGACAATCTCGTAGCTGGAGACCAGACCAGGTCACCTGTGTTAGTTTTGCTCAAAACAGGTATTAGTCTTGTAAAAATGTATTTTGTGTTTAGACTCTATGTTAGTTGCTGCTGGCATTAATCTCACTTGTAATGTCTGTGGTCCATGGCTACAAGAAAATATGTAAATGTTGCTTTATAACTAAAAATGTTGGCTCTGAACTTGTGAACTCAGGCACAGGAATCATCCCCCCATCCATCCTGAAGGACTATCAAAATCAGATGGGCCATCAAAGATCATCACAATATAAAGGATTGGTTAATGGACTTATCGCACCCAGGGAGCAGTACATGCAGAAGGCCTCGTCCCATCGCTTTGAAGGGTGGAAGAGGNTTCCTAGTTAATAAACCTGTATATAGTTTATTACAGGATTGGCTACAGGCATTGTCTTGATGTAAGATCCAGGGTACCAACTGATCTGGGGTAAGTGACTGGCCTCTTGGGACTGGAAGCAACCTGAATGTGGTGTGATTTTTGGTGTAAGTGACCAATTATCACTAAGTCCAGTTTGTCTGGTGACAAGATAGACTGGAGAGTCTAAGGGGACTGTCTGTGACGCCATGGGAAGATAGATATAGTGATCCAGGACTAAGTTTCCTCTAAGCTGCGCGGCCATGTGTCCGCATAATAGGCTATCAAGGGTCGCATAGGCACGCAGCCACAGGGGCCTGGACTGGAGAGGTGCCTCCTCCCCAGCCCTGGAGCTGCTGCAGTAGGAGAAGGCTGGGGGGAGTCCTCTCTCCCCACCACAGCCCCAGGGCAGCCTGCACCCCAAACCCTTCATCCCCAGCCAGAGCCCTCACCCCCCCGCCCCCATACTCCAACTCTCTGCCCAGCCCTGAGCCCCCTCCTGCATCCTGGGCCACTCATCCCCGGACCCACCCCAGAGCCCTCACCCCTAACCAAAGCCCTCAGCCCCCACGCTCTAACCCTCTGCCCCAGCCCTGAGCCCCCTCACGACCCCAAACCCTTCATCCCTGACCCCAAACCAGAACCCTCACTCCGCGCACAGCCATACTGTGCACCAGCCCTTAGCCACCTCCCACATTCGAAACCCTCGGACCCAACCCCGCCACACATCACCTCTATACTGGTGCACATAACAAAATTCATTCCCCACATGGATGTAAAAAAATAGAGGGAACATTGGTCCAGGAGTTCACATCTGTTACTGTCTTGGTGAAATCTACATATAGACACACCACGAGTTTGGGGTATTGCCTTGTTTCTCACCGTCTGCCCTGAGGTGGGCACTCAGTGCCGTGAGCCACTCCAGACAGCATGACAGGGATCATGAGATCAAATAATTTGACCTTCTGTAAAACAGCTGCATAGAACCTAATAACTTGAGTTTGACTTAAGCATAGCTTCCAGAAAGGCATCCGGTCTGGACAGGAAGACTTCAAGAGATGCAGAATGCACCATTTCCCTCGTAGTTTGTTCTGATGGTTAATCACCCTCATTGTTAAAAACCTGGGCCTTAATTCTGATGTCAATTTGTCTGGTTTCAGCTTCCAGCCATCGACTCTTGTTCTGCCTTCCTCCGTTAGATTAAAGAGCCCTTTAGTAAGTGGTATGTTTTTCTTGAGATGGAACTTATGCACCATAATCAAGTTCCCTCTTGATTGTTTTGATAAGCTGAACAGCTTCAGCATCTTAAATCTCTCACCGTAAGGCTTTTTTTTAAGCCCTCAGATCACTTTTGTGGCTCTTCTCTGCTCCCTCTCCAATTTTTGTGGACATCAGAACTGGACACAGTATTCCAGTATCTGTCTCACCAGTACCATATACAACAGTAAAATTTAGTCCCCACTTCTACTCACTGCTCCCCTGTTTATACATCCAAGGTTCGCATTAGCCTGTTTTGCCACACAGGGCACTGGGAGCTCATGTTCAGTTATTTCTCCACTAGGATCCCACATCCTTTTCAGTCACTGCTTTCCATGATACAGTCTCCTCCAGATATCTGAGATGCAGCATTCTAACATTAGGGAAATCTTGCAACATCTCCAATATCTCTGGGTGGGAGCTGTGGACTTTCTAATGGTGACCCTGGTAGGTAGTTACACAAGGGAAAGGGAGGCAGAGACAGTCAGGGAAAGTATCATTCTCAGCAATCTCCTTAAACATCTGACCCCTCCATTAAATCCCCTAGTAACCAGGCTCACAAGAGCATTCACAGAACAGACCTGAGCAGAGAACTCCTGCGTCCTCTTTGTGTCTGCAGTTGTGCTGTCCCCAGCCTCTGGAAGGACACACCCAGAGATCGGATTCATTTCCAGAGCAGTTCACATCATCCAGCCAAATGTTCCCGGATCCTTCCCCATAATGAGCAGAGAATGTTGCATTGATGCCATGTCCACATCCCAGTTGTTTGCAAACAACATTGGAGTCTGACAGATCCCAGGAATCATCACAGACTGTCCCCCAGCTGCCATTGTAATAAATCTCCACTCTCCCGGCACAGCGACCTGCGCCATTCACCAGTCTGATCCGCCGGCTCCCTGCAGGGATAGATCCCAGCTGTTAATATGTATTTTCCCACTGAACAGAAAATGTTTGTGAGATTTGGAAATGAATCACCTGAGCAAACGACACCAACATCCTGAGCAATTCCTGCCTGGGCTGTCTCAGACGTGGAGTTGTCACAGCGAGTCAGATGAGTCTCATTTCCTGCACACTGGACCCTTCTCAGCCCCACAGGGCCTGTTCTCTGCTCAGACTTAGGGGGGTTATAAACTTTCTCAGGAACTCCGCACTGGAGCTGCCTGCACACCACGCTGGCATCGTTCATGTCCCACTGGTCATCCATCACTCTGCCCCACACACCACGGAGGGAAATCTCAACTCTCCCATCACACCGGCTCTCGCCATTCAGCAGTCTGAGTGATTCAGAGCGACCTGGTCTCAGGAGAGATGGGAAATACACTGAATAACACTCCCTGTTATACACTAGAAATAATACAGAGTGTGCATGAAATTATGGAGTGTTTCTAAAGAAAAAGGTTATCACCCAGTGATCAGAGTGTGTCACAGTGTTAAATGGAACAATCTCTGTCAGAAGACACTTTCTCTTTTGAATCTCTAAGTGAAGCTGCTATAAGGATTGTAACACGCTGAGCTTGCCAGCGGGGCCTGCCAGCAGACCCTGTAAATGAGTGAACCAGGGCATTCCTGAAGTCTCTGTGTGTGGTAGTGGAATGGCTGCTGAGGTTTGTAGTCACTTTATCCAGGCTTAAATGCCTGGACGCCAGTGAATGGTGTCTGTACAAGCACTTAGCAGGTGGGTCGTGAATGATTTAGGCAAGTTTGCCTTGAGGGAGTTTGGCCAATGGAAGAGCAGGGCTCAGGTAGGCAGGAACAGGTTATTGTTGGTAAATTCCCTTAGTTCCCTCTGATCTTTGCTCAGTAGGTGGCAACTTTCTTGGTTCACCTGGGTCCAGTGCAGGAGCTCCCAGTGTGAGATAGTTCCTGGCACTGGTGGTTCTGACTGGAGCTGTCCCCTGAACTGTGGTATCATCTCTGAGCCCAACGTGAGCCCAACGTGAGATTCCAGCTGATCAATTCACACCACACTAAGCAGGTTGTGTGTGGGGCGGGGAAGGGGACGTTCTCTGTTGGTGAATATTGTGAATTCCTTGGGATGTGAATCTCAGTCTCTGCGTGTGTCTCAGAACCAGTGAGTCCTACAGCAAGGTGGTAAGTTAGGAATTACTCACCGAGTTCAGACCCAGGTGCAGCCAGGAGAGACTGACAATGTTAAAAGACAACAGCAGAGCCAGTGCAGGGCACAACCACTGCCTGTGTCAGGTACAGTATGTACTAATATGGCAACCTGATGGGTGCAGTGTGTGTGCTCTGGATCCAAACAGCTCACGGACCTTGGTAGCCATTTCAAGGCTAAGAGTGAAATCCTGGCCCTATTGAAGGCAATGCTAAAACCTCCATTGACTTCAATGGAGCCAGGAGGTTTGCCCCTAAGACTGGACCAGGAGAATGCCTGCATGCAGCTAGTGTAGTGCAGGGGTATAGCCATGGGTGGGCTGTGCCCCCCACCCCCGTTAGCATCCAGGCCCACACCCCCTCAATCCACAGGTTGGGATTCCCACCCCCAGCTGGTGTCCATCAGTCTGGCTGTGTCTTTCTCCTGCTGGTGCCATGCACTGCTTCCCTGGTCTCTGACCCCAGCACTAGCCCCTTGGGGGGGGGGGGGGGGGGGGNGGTCTCTCCATCCCAGGGGAACCCCCACCCAGCCTCAGTCATAGGCTACTGCCAGTCACCAACTAGCCCCCACGCCCTGGGGCAGACTGTAGTGTCAGCCACTCATCATAGGCCAGGTTGGGTTTGGACCTGCTGCCTTTGCCAGCCCGTGGGCTGCCCTCTGCAACCCCCAGTACCTGTTGGCCTTTGCTAGGCCGCAGCCTGGGGCGTTCCAGGCTAGAGCTCCCCTGCCTTTCCCCAGCCCTGCTCCACTCAAGTGCCGTGCCCTGAGCTCCCTACAGCCAGGCCCTTCTCTCTCTGAAGGCAGAGAGAGACTCTGAACCCCTGGCTTCCCCCCTCTTATACAGGGCCAGCTGAGGCCTGATTGGGGCGTGGCCCAGTTGCAGCTGCTTCCCCAATCAGCCTAGCAGCTTTTCCCCTTGCCACAGCCCTCTGCTGGGCTGTTCTGAAGCCCCTCAGGGCAAGAGCAGGTGACCACCCCCACTACACCAGATCATAGAAATATAGACTATCAGGGTTGGAAGGGACCTCAGGATGTCATCTAGTCCAACCCCCAGCTCAACCTGCACCAACCCCCAGATAGATTTTTTTTTTTTTGCCCCAGATCCCTAAATGGCCCCCTTAAGGATTGAACTCACAACACTGGGTTTAGCAGGCCAATGCTCAAACCACTGAGCTATCCCTCCCTGCAATTTTATAGGGACAGTCCTGATATTTGGGGCTTTTTCTTATATAAGCACCTATTACCTCCCACCACCTGTCCAATTTTTCACATTTGCTATCTGGTTACCTTAGGCACGCCCCGCAGCCTGTGTGCCCCAGGCAGCCTCACCTTTGGGTGCCTACTGAGTGGTAAGGGCTGGCTGGAAGGGGTGGAGGGAGGAAAGGCCCCCCTCCCTCCTGCCCCCTCTCCAGGGCTCTGGATCCCTCCTGCACCCCTCCCTCTGCCCTTCCCGTCACTGCCCACCCCCGAAAGCCGGGGCCCACCCAAGTTTCCTGTCCTAGCTATGCCACTAGTATAGTGTGAGGGTAGAGAGTAGATTTGGGGCTTTCCAAGGAGACTATAACTGGATACCACAGCTCCTCAGGAAGGCCAGATGTGATCATGGCAGAAGGAGATCATACGGAAGGGACCAGGTGTTTTTCCTTAGAAGGGATTCTCCTTCCAGCAACTGTAGGGAGAAATCAGCATCTTCTTGTGCTGAGGAGTTCCCTCCGAGAACCAGGGTATGGGCTGGGTAGCTAGTTAGGAGAGGCAGGGCAGGGCTGTGGGGAATTCAGTTAGGAATGCAGGTAGCAGCCTCTGTGAGAAGCAGGAAAACTGTGAGGTGAATTGCCCCCAAGGTACAAAGGTATCAGCTGTAAAAAGGAGAGTAGACGTCCGTTGAGAGTTCTGGACAGGGCCCTATATGCTTAGTCATGGTGTATAACGGCACCAGTGACTCTGGGCTCTGTGGGAGACAGTCCTGGAAGCTACGTGTGCATTATTAGGAAGAAGGTTGAAATCCAGGGCTTCTGCAGTAGGTTTCTCTGTAAGGACCCCAGTTCCAGCCAGTCAAGAAGCCCTATGGAGACTTTGTACATGGATGAGAAGATGGGGCAGAGAGGGGAGCTGCAACTTCATTAAGCAGGAGGGGTCCCTTTGGTAAGGGGAGAAGCAGATGATCACAGTGGCCTCTTTGGATCTTAAAACTCTATGGATCTATAGACCCATAAGACTAGGGTGACCAGATAGCAACTGTGAAAAAATGGGACGGGGGTGGGGGTAATAGGCACCTATATAAGATAAAGTCCCAAAATACGAGACTGTCTCTTTAAAAATGGGACATCTGGTCACCCTACATAAGACAGGCTCCATTTAGCCACAAGGGAACCAGATTGGGTGGCCATTAAAACTAAATTTTCTAGTGAATTATTTTCCCGCAGGGCCCTGGCCACTTTCAGTGCCCAGGATGGATAAGTCGGGGTTGTGCAGCATCAGGCTGTTGCCTGTACAACCCCTGCCTCATTCACTTTAGAAACTGGAAGGCCTGTAGAGAATGAGCAGGGGAGCGCAGGAAGAACTAGGATGATCTCGTTAAGAGCAGAGACTGTCATTCAGTAGAGCTCAGTTCAGTTCCTGCCTCTGCCGCAGACTTCACAGGTGATGCTGAGCAGGTCTCTTAAGCCAGTTTTTCTGGGGTCTGATTTGCAGAAGTACTGAGCACTCACAACTGCCGCTAGCGTCAAGACAAGATGTGGCTGCTCAGCTCTTCTGCAGTCAGGCAGTGGGGTTGGGTGGAACGAGCGCAGGGCTGCGAGTCAAAACACTTTGTTTTATCCTGTCTCCCCTGCTGACTCACTGGGTGGCCTTGGGCAAGTCACTTTGCTTTTCTCTCTCAGTTTCACCAGCTGTAAAATGGAGCTAATAATAATACTTACCACCTGCTTCCCTGGAGTTTGGTGAGGGTTTATTAATGTCTGGACAGTATTTTGAACACAAAGCTCTGTAGAAATGGGGAGTACTCTGAAGAATCAGGCCCCAAGGGTCACAGGTTGATGCCGAATCATCCCAAATAAGTAGCGAGTTTTGAAGTTTGGCTTTAATCATTGTATGTAACATTTTCAAAAGCAGCTAAATGATGTAGGAGCCTAAGTGCCATTTTCAGAAGTGATTTAGGCTACAAGAAGGTGAAGTCTTCAGGGTTCTTGGGCTCCTACGTTACTGGAGAAAATGGGATTTAAGTCCCTAAGTTACTTAGGCACTTTTGAAAATGTTATTCTTGGACTTCTATGTGCCTAAGTCACTTTTGAAATGGGCATCATAATAGTCTGCTATCTCCCGGGGTGTTATGAAGACAAATTCACTAATTCTTGCGGTGCACTCTGATACTACGGTAACGAGCACCCTAGAAAAGCCCATGAAGAAATTAATAATTCTGTGTTCAGTGCAGTGTTTGTACGGTATGTAGAGTGAATAAGGCCCTGGGTCACAGGTTGAATGATGAGGATAAAAAGAAATATTCTACAGCTCCCTCAGCTCCTGATCACCATCCTCCCAGTGCCCTGAAGGAGGCAGGAGCTGGTGGGATAGAGGGGAATAATAGGACGTGTGCATGCAATTAGACTGTGTAATAATGTATATGCACAAGGGAGGGTGGGGGGCTAAATTAACATTGCATGGGTAACCTTAACTCTGATATTTCCTAATTNATGATCTCGTTAAGAGCAGAGACTGTCATTCAGTAGAGCTCAGTTCAGTTCCTGCCTCTGCCGCAGACTTCACAGGTGATGCTGAGCAGGTCTCTTAAGCCAGTTTTTCTGGGGTCTGATTTGCAGAAGTACTGAGCACTCACAACTGCCGCTAGCGTCAAGACAAGATGTGGCTGCTCAGCTCTTCTGCAGTCAGGCAGTGGGGTTGGGTGGAACGAGCGCAGGGCTGCGAGTCAAAACACTTTGTTTTATCCTGTCTCCCCTGCTGACTCACTGGGTGGCCTTGGGCAAGTCACTTTGCTTTTCTCTCTCAGTTTCACCAGCTGTAAAATGGAGCTAATAATAATACTTATCACCTGCTTCCCTGGAGTTTGGTGAGGGTTTATTAATGTCTGGACAGTATTTTGAACACAAAGCTCTGTAGAAATGGGGAGTACTCTGAAGAATCAGGCCCCAAGGGTCACAGGTTGATGCCGAATCATCCCAAATAAGTAGCGAGTTTTGAAGTTTGGCTTTAATCATTGTATGTAACATTTTCAAAAGCAGCTAAATGATGTAGGAGCCTAAGTGCCATTTTCAGAAGTGATTTAGGCTACAAGAAGGTGAAGTCTTCAGGGTTCTTGGGCTCCTACGTTACTGGAGAAAATGGGATTTAAGTCCCTAAGTTACTTAGGCACTTTTGAAAATGTTATTCTTGGACTTCTATGTGCCTAAGTCACTTTTGAAATGGGCATCATAATAGTCTGCTATCTCCCGGGGTGTTATGAAGACAAATTCACTAATTCTTGCGGTGCACTCTGATACTACGGTAACGAGCACCCTAGAAAAGCCCATGAAGAAATTAATAATTCTGTGTTCAGTGCAGTGTTTGTACGGTATGTAGAGTGAATAAGGCCCTGGGTCACAGGTTGAATGATGAGGATAAAAAGAAATATTCTACAGCTCCCTCAGCTCCTGATCACCATCCTCCCAGTGCCCTGAAGGAGGCAGGAGCTGGTGGGATAGAGGGGAATAATAGGACGTGTGCATGCAATTAGACTGTGTAATAATGTATATGCACAAGGGAGGGTGGGGGGCTAAATTAACATTGCATGGGTAACCTTAACTCTGATATTTCCTAATTCTTGTGCATTTGGCTTTGACTAATAACACTGTTCAATTTTTTAATGTTTTTATGTAAGGTAAATATTAGATTATAATGCAGTATTTCAATTTTAAACACATCCAAGAGATTGGGATGTGGAAATGGAATGAGAATTTTTGTTTGGATTCTAACTAAAATGTTGATTCATTTTAACTTTTTGAAAATGAAACATTCAGTTTTCCTTTTCATATTTGGGTTTACAAGTTTCTCCCCTATCTCCCCCTTTCTAATTTTTTCATCTTTTCTTCCACTGTAAAAAGTTAGAAAAAAAATTAAAAAGTGTAAGAAAGCAGGGGGGGAAATATTTTTGAGGTTTTTTTCAACTGGAAAGGCGTGAAAAAGTTAGAAAAAACCAAAGTGAGATAAAGTGCTACTTTGTCTGTGGCATGCTACCAAAAATATCCTCAGGAACTCAAGTGAGGGATGGGAAATGTTTATTTTCAGCAGTTTATAATTCAGCCAAACCTGGAAGGGTTTTCCCTGCACTAGGGGAAGGCACTTCCCTGGCCCCAGCATTACCCCTTCCCCAATTGCAAAGGCCTGCTGCAAACAATTAAGGCATAAAATCTTCTCAAGAAGGTGTTGAGAGTATTTTATAATAGAAAGTGTGAAGCAACCTCCATATTGGGAATTGCTAGTAGCTCCCCTCTAATTACTATAGCAGTGATTTGGAGAAGGATGAGGACAGTGAATTGGTGACATTTATGAAACATGAAGGACAAAGTGCTGCCCCTGCTCCACTGCCCTGCGGAAGGACAGAGTTGCTGATGTTTTTACTGGAGAATCCAGGGCATTCCCGGGTCATCACTATTCTTTTTGTGATAATATTTACTTTAATTTTATTTTTAATACATTTACCTTTTTTATACGTGGTTTAGGATCTAGCTCCCCCTCCCCTTGCTGTGCCCTGAGGTTCCCCTGCTCTGGGGGCAGTGTCACACACCGAGGGGCAGGTGTCATTAATCCAGCATTACACTTACCTGAGCAAACCACACTGGCATCATTGTCATGGGAGCATGGAGAGGCCCCCAGGGCAGTAACAGGGCAATACCCCAAATGAGGTTCAGTTCCTTTACAGTGAAATGTGTCTGTCCAGACAGAGCCGGTTCCTTTCCCAAAATACCCTCCTCCTGGGGCTGATACAGCAAATCCGCAGTCGAGCTGATGACAGAGAACGTTGGCATCTGGTAAATCCCAGCGTGAGTCACAGAGGGTTCCCCAGGCACCAAGAACCTGGATCTCTACCCTCCCTGAGCACGCTGTGCTGCCATTCACCAGCCGGAACCCTGTGTGCCCTGAGGAGAAGGGAGAAGGGGTTTAGAGAGGGAGCCTTGGAACTATTTTATACCAAATGGTTAAAGAAAGGAAAGTCAGGGGGGATTTGATCTGATTCTATTTATCTTGGATCATTTTCGTTTTATGAGAAGCTGGTGCCGTCCCATTACCCCAGCTCTCTACACAGTGAGATCAGTATATTGCTTCACCCTAATCTAGCATTCACATCACTGGGATTTTAAAGACTTTGCACTGAATTCTTACGTGAGCATATGGCTCCAGCATCATTTGCGTGTGAGCATGTCTGACTGATGTGCGATATCCTGGGACAGTATGCAAGGTGGGACTCACTCCCCGCACACTGGAATGCTTCAGTAGAGATTGGTCCACGTCCTTCTCCAAAGTGAGCTCCTCCTGGGATAGATAGAGCAGTTCCACATTGTAGTTCATTACAGATAACGTTGGCAGCTTTGAGATCAAAGTGGGCATCACAGACTGTGGTCCATGTTTCTCCATCTCTTATTTCCATGCGTCCCGAACAGGCACTATGCCCTCCAACCAGCCAGGGCTTAATGTGTCCTAGAAATTCAATGAAGGCAGAAATTTATAAAGAGGCCTCAGGGAGTTAGATGCTCGACAGCCATAAAATTTTGACTGAACGCCAATCAGGTTCAGTGGCAAAGTGCAGGCAGCAATTAGAAATAAAAAAGCAATATATAACAAATGGAAAACAGTGGCATTACATAACATTGTATCTATATTCATTAGACATTATGATGTGTAGAAATTTGATAAGGGAAGCTAATGATAGCAGGGAAAAAATCATGGGTTGCCATGCTAAGGAGACTCACAAGTTGTTTTTAAAATATACTAGGAACAAACAAAAAAATCCTAACAGTGGTATAGTTCCACTGCAAATGAAGATGGTAAAATTGTTAACAATGATGCAGAAAAGGCAGAAGTATTCAATAAACATTTCTGATTTTGGATAGAAACAGGATGTATCATATTATGTGAAAAAGCTTAACTACTCTTCAGTCCATTGGTAACTCAGGAGGAAGTTAAACAGCCTTTACTATTTTTATATCAGTAGGCCTTAATAGCTGATAAAACTACAGAATAAGAGAAATGTAGGGTTGGAAGGAACCTCAAGAGGTCATCTAGTCCATTTCCTTACTCCAAGGGAGGTTTAAGTATACCTAGGCCACCCCGACAGATGTTTATCTAACTTCTTGTGCAAAGTAACCAATGATGGGGATTACACAACCTCCCTACGTACCCTTTTCCAGTACTTAATTATCCCTATAGTTAGAAAGTTGTTTCTAATATATAATCTGAATCTCATTTGCTGCAATCTAAAATGATTATGTCTAGTCCTACCCTTGGTGGATGTGGACAACAATTAACAAACAATCTTTCAATTATTTGAAGACTGTTATCAGTTCACCCCTCAGTCTTCTCTTCTCTAAACTAAAAATGTCCAATTCTTTCAACATTTCCTCATAGATCATGTTTTCTAAACCTCTTACTCTGTTTGTTGCTCTCCTCTGGACATTCTCCAATTTGTCCTTATCTTAAACAGTGATGAGCAAAACTGGACACAATACTCCAGCTGAGGCCACACCAGTGCTAAGTAGAGCAGGACAATTACCTCCTCTGTCTTACATATAACATTCTTCTTAATACAATTCAGAATGACATTTCCCTTTTTCACAACAGCATCACAACTTTTCAGATTGTTATCCACTATAACTGCGAGATCATTTTCTGCAGAACTGCTGCCTAGTCAGTAA
>QXTE01000462.1:259081-366785 GCA_003942145.1 Platysternon megacephalum
ATTCTGCAAGGCAGGGCTGCCCCAGAACCAGAGAGCCTGTGACACCGGAACCCATCCCAGGATCCCTGATGCAGACCCTGGAGCTGAGGCAGAGAGCTTGAAAGCATTGGCAGGGCTGCCCTGGATGTACATACTCTAGAAAGACTAAGGTCTCCAATTCTGGGGCAATCTGTATGGTGGGGCTGCCCCAGAGCTGCAGATCCTAGAAGATTGGGGTACCCAGCCCCGGGACAATCTACATGGCAGGACTAACAGGAACCACCAGGGAACCTGGCAGGGAACCATGGACATTTCCACCAGACCCTGCTTGTGGTTTCGAGAAAGTTCGTTGAACCCGATTCACTTTCATGATAAATGTTGAGTTCAACAAACTGGCATTTTCCAATGAAACTCTGGTTTGCCAGATAATTTCCAACCAGCTCTAGTAGGGAGGTGATTTTTCCTCTGTGTACAGCACTGGGGAGACAGATACTGCATCTGCTTTTAGTGTCCATATTGTAAGAAGGATGTTAAAAAATTGGAAAGGGCGCAGAGAATAATGATTCCAGGGCTTGAAAATGTGCCCTGCAGTGAGAGATTTAAGGAGGTCAATCTGTTTAGCTTATCAAAAAGTTGACCTAGACGTGTCTTGATTGCTGTGTATAAGCACCTTCCCATGGACAAAACACTGCATACTAAAGGCCTTCTTAATCTAGTGAGGAAAGGCATAACAAGAACCAATGGATGGAAGTTAAAGCCAGATAAATTCCTATTACAGGTAAGGCATACATTTTTCACAGTAATACTGATGAAACATTGGAACAAACTACCAAGGGAAGCAGAAGATTCTCCACCTCATGAAGTATTCAGAACAAAATTGGATGCCTTTCTGGAAGATATTAAATCCCTAGATGAAGTACAGGAGTAATTGGTTTAAATTCTATAGCCTTTGTTACCCAGGAGGTCAGACTAGATTGAAAGCTCCCTTCTGGCCCTAAAATCTATATAGCTATGAATCAAAAAGAAAGTTAAAGTTTGCAAAGTGAAGCACTCAAACATTCAGAATGCCAGACTTGTACTTACGTGTGAAACCTTCATTAGTCCCTTTTGTGACTATGCTTGCAGGTTCATTGTCCAGAACATGAACCTGGCAAAAGCATGGTTGGTGTTGCAAAAACACGAACACTCATGAGAAGTGCTAGGCACTGGCACATGCATAAACACATTCCAGAACGGTGATACCAGAACACCCTTATACAGGGTTATAGTGTATACAAACTCCCCAAAGATGATGAAAGGAAAAAAATGACCCTCCCAAAGATAAGGTCAGGGTGACAGGGTGATGGATAGAGATGTTTTGATCTAACCAACATGAACAAGGTAAAGGGTGGTAACTAGCCACGTCAGAGGGGCAATGTGTAACTTGTTTGTATAAAAGACAGGTCACAGAGGGGGTGTCTTTTTCTGGCCTCGGGGGAGGGGGGGAGTGGAAAGTCTCACCACTCAGTGAGCCAAGTCCATTGTAAGGGGCATAGAGGTGCCAGTGTAACTGTAGACATTGATCCGGGGAGCTAGTACCGTGCTTTGTCAGCAATAAACCTGAACGAGCGCCCCTTCACCACTGAACCAAGTCTGTGGTCTTCTTGGGCAGTTTGATTGAGGCCTCCTGTGTCAGCTATCTGTGCAGAGCTTGTGCAACACACACAGAGAAAACACGCTGTGACGGGTTGGATCACAGAAACCCCCCTGGGAGCTGCCACCTGATGTGCAAAGACTACCCCAGTTCCTGTTTTCCCTGCTAGTTCAGAACTCCAGCACCCTGTCTTGCTGAGCCAGACACTCCCGTCTGCTCCAACACAGACCCAGGGTCTGAATTACCTGCCCCAAAGCTGCCGGTTTACCTGAAAACAGCTCACAGAAGTGTGCTTGTCTTTAGCACTCCGATGCCCAACTCCCAATGGGGTCTAACCCCAATTAAATCCGTTTTACCCTGTATAAAGCTCATAAATTGTTCGCCCTCTATAACACTGATAGAGAGATATGCACAGTTGTTTGCTCACCCAGGTATTATTAATACATACTCTGAGTTAATTAATAAGTAAAAAGTGATTTTATTAAATACAGAAAGTAGGATTTAAGTGATTCCAAGTAGTAACAGACAGAACAAAGTAAGTCACCAAGCAAAATAAAATAAAATGCACAAATCTATCTCTAATCAAAGTGAATACAGATAAGATCCTCACCAGTTCCAGAATGCTCCCTTTTACAGGCTAATCTCCTTTTAGCCTGGATCCAGCAATTACTCACACCCCCTGTAGTTACTGTCCCTTGTTTCAGTTTCCTTCGAGTATCCTGGGGGGCGGGGGTGGAGAGGCTCCTTCTTTAGCCAGCTGAAGACAAAATGGAGGGGTCTCCCACGGGTTTAAATAGACTTTCTCTTGTGGGTGGAGACCCCTCGGCTGAACAGAAATGTTCCCCGCTGTTAGCCACGCGGTGGGGGGAGGGGTGAAGTGATCATCCCAGGGAATTGGGGGTGTGTGTGGGGGGAGTTNCCTGCGTGAGTGATCTCTCACACCAAATCGGCAGACCCTCAATATAAATAGAGGCAAAATACGACCTTGTAACGAAAGCATTTGTGCTATGTAATGTGAACAGCAAGGTTTAACGGGAAAGAGTGATCCTATTGTTCTCTAAAATGTGTCTTTTTAACTACCTATCTCCCTTTTCCCCCACCAGCTGCAAATGTTTCTCCTTCGCAGAGGCTAGTGAAGATTAGAAGGAGGAAGAAGAGAACTCGGGATGAAATGTTCTCGGAGCTCCAGACGGCCTCCCACGCTGACAGGGTTCAGCAGAATGCTTGGAGGCAGACAATGTCTGACTGCAGAAAAGCACAGTTTGAACGCGAGGAGAGGTGGCGGGCTGAATCGCGTGCTGAATCGGAGAGGTTGCGTGCTGAATCGCGGGCTGAATCTGAGAGGTGGCGTCAGATTGAGAACAGAAGGCAGGAGTCCATGCTCCGACTGCTGGAGCATCAAAGTGAGATGCTCCAGCGTATGGTTGAGCTGCAAGAAAGGCAGCAGGAGCACAGACCGCCACTACAGCCCCTGTGTAACCAACAGCCCTCCTCCCCAAGTTCCATGGCGTCCTCACCCAGACGCCCAAGAACGCGGTGGGGGGGCCTCCGGCCACCCAGCCACTCCACCCCAGAGGATTGCTCAAGCAGCAGAAGGCTGGCCTTCAATAAGTTTTGAAGTTTCTAATTTTTAAAGTTTTAAAGTTTTATAGTGCACGGTGTCCTTGTCCTTCCCTCCTCCCCCACCCCACCCAGCGCTTCCCTCCTCCCCCATCCCTCCTGGGCTACCTTGGCAGTTATCCTCCTATTTGTGTGAATTAATAAAGAATGCATGAATTTGAAGTAACAATGACTTTATTGCCTCTGCAAGCGGTGATCGAAGGGGGGAGGGGAGGGTGTCTAGCTTACAGTGAAGTAGAGTGAACCGGGCGGGGGCGGGGGGGAGGTTCATCAAGGAGAAACAAACAGAACTTTCACACCGTAGCCTGGCCAGTCATGAAACTGGTTTTCAAAGCTTCTCTGATGCGCACCGCACCCTGCTGTACTCTTCTAATCGCCCTGGTGTCTGGCTGCGCGTAATTAGCGGCCAGGCGATTTGCCTCAGCCTCCCACCCCGCCATAAACGTCTCCCCCTTACTCTCACAGATATTGTGGAGCGCACAGCAAGCAGTAATAACAATGGGAATATTGTTTTCGCTGAGGTCTAACCGAGTCAGTAAACTGCGCCAGCGCGCTTTTAAACGTCCAAATGCACATTCTACCACCATTCTGCACTTGCTCAGCCTGTAGTTGAACAGGTCCTGACTACTGTCCAGGCTGCCTGTGTATGGCTTCATGAGCCATGGCATTAAGGGGTAGGCTGGGTCCCCAAGGATAACTATAGGCATTTCAACATCCCCAACGGTTATTTTCTGGTCTGGGAAGAAAGTCCCTTCCTGCAGCTTTTGAAACAGACCAGAGTTCCTGAAGACGCGAGCGTCATGTACCTTTCCTGGCCATCCCACGTTGATGTTGGTGAAACGTCCCTTGTGATCCACCAGTGCTTGCAGCAGCATTGAAAAGTACCCCTTTCGGTTTATGTACTCGCTGGCTTGGTGCTCCGGTGCCAAGATAGGGATATGGGTTCTGTCTATCGCCACACCACAGTTAGGGAATCCCATTGCAGCAAAGCCATCCACTATGACCTGCACATTTCCCAGAGTCACTACCCTTGATATCAGCAGCTCTTTGATCGCATTGGCTACTTGGATCACAGCAGCCCCCACAGTAGATTTGCCCACTCCAAATTGATGTCCGACTGACCGGTAGCTGTCTGGCGTTGCAAGCTTCCACAGGGCTATCGCCACTCGCTTCTCAACTGTGAGGGCTGCTCTCATCTTGGTATTCTGGCACTTCAGGGCAGGGGAAGGCAAGTCACAAAGTTCCATGAAAATGCCCTTACGCATGCGAAAGTTTCGCAGCCACTGGGAATCGTCCCACACCTGCAACACTATGCGGTCCCACCAGTCTGTGCTTGTTTCCCGGGCCCAGAATCGGCGTTCCACGGCATGAACCTGCCCCATTAACACCACGATTTGCACATTGCTGGGGCCCGTACTTTGTGAGAAGTCTATGTCCATGTCTATTTCCTCATCACTCTCGTCACCGCGCTGCCATCGCCTCCTCGCTTGGTTTTGCTTTGGCAGGTTCTGGCTCTGCATATACTCCAGAATAATGCGCGTGCTGGTTATAGTGCTCATAATTGCCGTGGTGATCTGAGCGGGCTCCATGATCCCAGTGCCATGGCGTCTGGGCTGAAAAAAGGCACAAAACGATTGTCTGCTGTTGCTTTCACGGAGGGAGGGAGGGAGGGAGTGGGGGCCTGACGACATGTACCCAGAATCACCCGCGACACTGTTTTTGCCTCATCAGGCATTGGGATCTCAACCCAGTATTCCAATGGGCGGCGGAGACTGCGGGAACTATGGGATAGCTACCCACAGCTACCCACAGTGCAACGCTCCGGAAGTCGACGCTAACCTTGGTACTGTGGACGCAGTCCGCCGACTTAATGCACTTAGAGCATTTTGTGTGGGGACACACACAATCGACTGTATAAAAACGATTTCTATAAAACCGACTTCTATACATTTGACCTAATTTCGTAGTGTAGACATACCCTCAGTGAGTGGCCGGGTGGGAGGTGGAGACATAAACCACTGACCCCAGCACTCAGGTGTGAACTCACTAATGGTGGTGATCAGGGACTAGCAGAGAGGTGCAAACTGAGCTAATCAGAACAAAGAGGCGTTATCGCTATTCAGCCAGCTGTAGCGATCCATGTTCGTACACTAAGTCTTACCTGCGTCAGGGGCTGTTTCTCTCATTGCATTAGTCACTGTGCAATCGAATGCGTATTTCTTGCACTAGCTTTGATGAAGCCATATTATGTATACACGTTTATTTCCTAACTGCAGAGTGCAGAGGGATCCAGGTGTATCTCCATGACATTGCGCTGGGGGGGTTAAAACTAGGCCACCCTGCATGGGAAGGCAGCCAGGCAGGCTGTGGAGCAAAGAGCTACGCACCATGTGGGAGTTTCCTGCCTGATCCTGCAGGGAGATTCGGGGAAGGAGGGAGCTGTGTAGAGCAGTGTAGCCAGTTTTTGTTACCTGCACCTACCCACAATTGTTTTGGCCTCTCCCCCTTGCCATGGTCAGGCTCAGGGCTCCTCCCCTGCTGCCTCAGGGAACTCTGGGGAAACCTCCACAGCACTCACGCCCCCTGGCTCCAGCTCCAGCAGCCACAGGCAGGGTCACAGCTGCTGCTGCTCTCCTGGGAAGACTCTGGGCTGCTGCACACAGGCCTATACCAGCACAGACCTGCCAATGGAGCCACCCAATCCCACCCTGAACCCACAACAGCTGCCCCACCTGCCCCCTGTTGGCTGCCTAGAGGATGTTGCAGCCTGTTTGTCCCCAGTCTGCTCAGGGGAGCTCAGGGAGAGACTGGTCAGCTAAATGCTGACCCCAGTGCAGGACACGATCCAGCTCTGAGTCACCAGGAATGTCACACATGGGTTCAGTCCCTTCTCCCTCATAGGGAGTTTCCTACGGGGGCCGGTTGGCTGAGTTCTTACCTGAGCAGATCACTCCACTTTCATAAGAATCAGGGCAGGGGATTATACCCCATCCTTTATGTTTGCAGTCCCAGAGAGCTGACTCATCACCACCACAATCAACTAGATTTAGCCAAGGTCGTCCAGATCCTGCTCCAAAATGAGACCGGCCAGGGGCACTGACAGCAGATCCACATCCCAACTGCTTACAGACAACTCCAGCATCTTTCATGTCCCAGCTATAATCACACACCACCCCCCACTGATTTTGGTGTTTAACCTCCACTCTCCCGGCACAGCGGCTGCCTCCATTCACCAGCCTCAGCTCGTTGACACCTTCAAAGAGAGACACAGAGCAGGGTCAGAGTGAGCAGGGAGCCACCTCCCCAGCATTATCACAGCAGAGTCTGCGCCCAGCAGCAGGGGATCTGCGCCCAGAGCCATGAGAATGGGACATGCCCAGAGCTGCCTCATGGCTCCACCTTCTCACGTCTCAGGGCCTCACACTCAGGGCTGTCAGTGCTGCAGCTCTCACCATTTGATCCCCACTCTGGCGATTTGGGGTGTTTTTACCTGTCTCGTGAGAACACGATGAAAGGCGCCAACTCACGGAGTTTCCCTTATTCCAAATGGCGCCATCTCCTGTCACTGTCACTGGGGCTGAAGCCAGCGAGATGCCGCCATCTCCCTACAGTCTGTCGGCATGTGGGAGTGAGGCTGCCCTGAGTAAAGTTGGCTGCCACCTCCCACTGTTTTCAATGAGACTGAAGCCCACAGCAACATGGCTGCCCCTCTATGGCTCAGGGGGCTGGACAGGACCCAGGGACTGTGAGGGGCCGCAGAGACCCTGTGCAAGGAGGAGGGGGAGAGTGAGGGGAGCAGGGCCCTGGGGAGTAGGAGGAAGATTCAGGGGTTGCAAGGAAATGGGGTGTAGGTGGTGTGTGGGCAGGAGTGAGGAGTGGGAAGAGTAGGGTGGGCATCTGGAACAGGGGAATGAGGAAGGTATGGGGATGGGAGGGAAGGGGGCTCTGGAAAAGTGGGTCAGCAGGAAGGGAGAGGAGGGGTCTACTGTGGGGGTCAGGAGGCAGGGGAGGGGAGGAGGGTGTAGATTGCGGGGAGGAGGGAGAGCTGGGGAGGGAGCAGAGGGGTCTGGAGAAGGAGGCAGGAAGGAGGGAGGTGAGGAGTGTGGAGGGGCCGGTGGGGGTCTGGAGCAGAGGAGCATGAGGGAGTAGTGGGGAGGGGAATGGGGTCTGCAATATGGGGAGCAGGAGGGAGGATGGGGAGGGGATGGACCTCTAGATTGTGGGGTGTGCTTCACAGTCTCAGATAGAGAAGTTGCAGGGTGGGGTGGGGTGAGCCAGGGAAGTGTTGCTGTTTGCAAAAGGCTAAATCAATCTGGTCGAGTTACGGTGACATTATAGCTGATGTGAATGGTTGATGTCAGTGTGAAGGTCTCCAATATCTGTAACTCACCCCTGAACAGTAACAAAAGTTCTGTGTGTGAGTGTGAACCATGCTGCATGAATTAGCTCAGTGGGTGTCAAACTGTATCCCAGCCAGTCCTTCTTCTGTCAGAGGAAATGAACCAGGAGGGAACAGTGAAGACAGTACTGGACAATGGACGGCAGTCCCCCGTCTCAGGGGTGAGGGGAGGGTAAGTGCAGTTTGGGGGCATTAAAAGGTGACTTTTCAGCCTGCAGTTTTCACCCCCACTCTGGCAGAGGAGTAGATGGGAGTTAAAAATAACATGACTGGATGGTTTTAATAGTATCATGATTTTTGATCTATCCCTGATATTTTTTTCATTTCCTTGCCTGGACCCCACATAATTTTACAAATTTGTTTATCTGCACAATTTAAAGAGGTCAATACTTGTGAAATACGATCTTCTGGCAAAGACTGACCTGGCCTCTACTCAGGGCTCATGGAGGGGGATGGGAGAATTGAGAGAAAGGGAAAAGTAGCTACATTACGATCTCCCCTACATGGTATACTCCCCTGCGCCACTCTGTCTGCATCATGTGAAGCAAAGTCAAATTTCCCATAGAAAATAAAAATATTCAGGGCATGATGCACGTTTGCTCATAAATCCAGCAAAATAACATTCAACTGAACATGTGCTTGGCATCGCTATACGACACCATCCCACAAATAATTGAGCTATAATTTATCCCTCACATGGTAACAATTGTCCATCCCCTGCAATGTCAGTCTGATCACCAGGAATCCCCACAGAATTCTCTGCTTTTCGGTCATATTCAGCTGTGTTATGGGCTCTAACCCCAGCACATTATATATGAACTTTTGGGGAATTTGAAATATAAACTCCAAGTAACCTGCTAGACGATCGGTTTGCTCAGCATTTTCTGGGTACCAGCCCCCCACGCACTGCAATTACTGAGCTGTCTGTGAAATATATGTAGGCAGGGCCGGTGCAACCACTAGGCGAACTAGGCGGTTGCCTAGGGCACCAAGTGGTTGAGGGCGTCTGAGATTTTTCCTCCCTCCCCTCCCTTCCCCTCACACAGAGTGCGGCGCGGCCGATTGGGCGCCTGGGCCTGATTTAGCCGCTCCCATTGGCCTCCAGCAGGCAGAGTCCCTCCCCTGCTTCCCCCCTCTCCTTGCCTCAGCACCCTGTGGGGGAGGGGCTGTGGGCTCCCAGCCTGTTTGTTTTGGCTCCACGTGGAGCCAGCAGCTGGAGCAGCCTGGTGGTAAGGGGAGTCCCGGGGGGCTGTCAGAGGGCAGGGGGAGGGTTGGATGGATCAGGGGATCCGGGGGGGCTGTCAGAGGGCAGGGGGAGGGTTGGCTGAGTCTGGAGTTGGGGGGGCTGTCAGGGGGCTGGGGTGTGGAAAGAGATCTGAGCAGTCAGGGAACAGGGAGTAGGGGGAGGGTTGGATGGGTCAGCAGTTCTGGGGGGGGNTAACCCTAAAAAAGTGGTGCCCTGGCTCGGAAGGGAGGAGCTGCCTTCCAGAGGGACCGGAGAGCCAGAGTGTCAGTTTGCAGGGGTGGCGAACCCCAGCCATGGAGGAGCCGGCGCGGCACAGGGGGGCAGCAGCCCTGCAAAGGTGGTGGCACCGCTAGCGGGGAGCAGCCGCACCTCCTGCCCAGGCTGCAACCCGGCACGCCTCCCCAGGGGCTCCTGCAGGCTGTAGCAGTTGCATGTGGTCGGCGGCCCCCGTGCACCTCCCGGCTCCCCCCTCGCCGTGCTCGGGCTCTGCAGCTCCCAGGCATGTGAGCTACCGGGGCGCAGGGCCCTGAGCCTACTCTGGGAGGGGCAACGCGCGGCAGTGGCGGCTCACATTCCCGGGAGCCGCAGAGCCCGAGCATGGAAGGGGGGAGCCGGCAGGCACACGGGGGCTGCCGCCCACATGCATCCACTGCAGGAGCTCCTCGGGGGGCGCTAGGTGGGTTGCAGCCCGGGCAGGCGCACCCCCCCAGCTTACCCCTCACCGCGCTCGGGTTCTGCGGCTCTCAGGCACGTGAGCCGCCGCTGCCCCTCCCGGAGCAGGCTCAGGGCCCTGCGCCCCGGCGGCAGCTCACATGCCCGGGAGCCGCAGAGCCCGAGCATGGCGAGGGGGCAGCCAGGGGGTGCATGGGGGCCTGCATGCATCCGCTACAGCCTGTAGGAGCCCCCGGGAGGGGGGGGTGCCCGGCCGCAGCCTGGGCAGGAGGGGTGGGGGATGCAGCTGCTCCCCGCTAACCATGCCACCACCTTTGCAGGGCTGCTGCCCCCCTGCGCCGCGCTGGCTCCTCTATGGCTGGTGCTCGCCGCCCCCACAAGCCGATGCTCTGGCTCTCCGGTGCCTCCAGAAGGCGGCTCCTCCCTGCCGAACTGCTGCAGTGGCCCAAGCCCGGCAAAACCAGTGAGTGGACTCGGGGCGGGGACCGCCGGGGTGGGGTGGGGAGGGCTCGAGGGGGGGCTGTGCACCCTCCAGGCGAGTTCAGGGGCGGGGAGGGGGGAACCTGGTCTGTGGAGCAGCCCCTGCGCACGGCTGTCCCCTGGGGTCTATAAAGGCTCATTGGGATTTGCTCCTCAATGAACTGATGTGCGGAGGGGGGGCGGCGCAAGGTGGAAGTTTCGCCTAGGGCACAAAATATCCTTGCACCGGCCCTGTATGTAGGCACTCTTTATGAGAGGGGCCTCTGAACTTTATTGGGAGTGTTCCAGGGGAAAAGCCTGTGTGCTGCAATCTAGCCTTAGAGACTACAACTCCCATGATGCCTTGGGGAAAGGGGGGAGACGTCCTTGTGCAGGGAGAGCAGGCGGTGGACTCCATTTTGGGAAAAGGAGTGAGATTGCTGCTGTGGAGCTCGGTCCATAGGAGGAGCTGCTGCTAGGAAACCAGACGCTGCTGCTGAGAGCCTGCAGGGGCTTTGATTGAGCAGGGAGCCCCAGAGGCTGTTGGTGGCTTCACTGGAGTCAGAGCAGAGACCCTTGCTGTGCCTAGAGCTGACTGAGGGAACTGCGAGTAACCCCCACTCTTGTTTGGGAAAGTACTTGCATGGGAAGGGGCACCACAGAAAGACTGAGTCTGAGGAAAGGCAGAGTGATCTTCCCATCAACCCAGGACCCACAGCTGCTGACATTTGGTGGAGCCAGCTCCAATTTCAGAGGGGTTGGGCAGGTTTTTTGCCTTGGCTGGACTGATACACAGAACCAACAGAGTGCTGCCTCCAGCTGCAGATCTTCAAGCGCGCCCACACAAACAAGTGTCTAGGACTCTGAAATCCAGAGGAGTGTACGATGCAGGGTGGGGTAAATGGTGGCAGTGCAAATGCCAGTTACATAAGTTTCATTTACTATTGTATATTATATTTGTTAATTGATGTTATTCAACTGCCCCAGTGGATTTAAATTAGTAGTGACATTTAATCTTAGTCTGTTATACCCTGTTTCTTAAATTGCTAAGTAAATGAGTGTTAACTCTAAGTATATTGGATGTATATTATTTATACCTGGTATTTGAGTTAGACCCATGCCACAGGTGATGATGATGATGATGATTATTATTACTATTTGAAGGGGTTTATTCCTGGAGGTTCCCAAGGCACGCCATTGAGTCTGTACAGGGGCCAGCCAGGTGGAGGCACCGCCACTTTTAACTTCCTTTAGGAGTAAAGGGACTGCAGCAGAGGGGTGGACAGAGGATTCCCACTTATCCAACATCACCACTGGGATACTCAGGATCTCCTTTAATGTCAACAACATCAGGCGCCCAGGCACACAGGTGAGTGTTGCCTGCTGCCGAGTAACCCGGGGAAGAAAGGGGGGTTACATATACATTACGGCAGGTTTTGCTCTAAGACAATAATTTAGACTGACATTTCTGATTATCAAGGTCAGGGTCAGTTTCTCAGGCTGGCGCAGCAGCACATCGAGTTCCCATGAACCAGTTACTGCTGAGTTCGCTCCCCTGCCAGTCACATGGATCGTTATCATCCTGTTAACACCAGCCCCACAGGTTCCAATCACTGTATTATTTAAATCGTATCTGGGTCCCACATTTGATTTTAACATGATTTTTAATCTGTTTTGGAGTCTTTGGGCCAGATTCACTCTCTGAGTTGCACCAGCACATGCTGCTGTAACCCATGATCAGCCCCCACTTTCCCCCCACACTGGTGTTAAGTCTGCCTGCAGCTGGGACACAGCATGGGAAAGAGCCTGCTGCCCCCTCTGTGCTGGAGGAATGAGAGCAGCCCTGAAACTGGGCAGGGGCAGCCTTGAGGGAATGAAACCAGTGTGGACGTGAGAGGCACTGATACAGCACCTCTGCCATGCAGCTTGTGCTGGTCGGGCTTCTCTAGGCTCCAGCTAGGATTCAAAGCTTCTCTGCTCCAGCAGAAACCCTGGGGGAGGGAGGCAGGGCTCCTGCAGGATAAATCTTCCCACTGGCAGAGCTTCTAGTACCACCATGGGCACAGGGCATTGCACACTGCAGCCTAATCCACATCCCCTCAGTGCAAGGAATCAGCTCTGGGCATATTTGGATCAAATCCTGCTCACCTCACACTTGCAAAACTTCTACTGGCGTCAGTGAGTGAATGGGGGAGTGAGGAGCCGGGACTTGGCCCTTCGGCTGTTGGAGCTGGACCAACCAGACATTTATTTATTGGGATTTAAATAGTAAATTGAGGCCTAGCCAAGGCCTTAGGCACCCGGATGCATTGATAACACACTCACATCCCAGGAGCCTTAAGTGACCAGCCAGCCAGGCACCTACAGAAACTCCTTCCCACCTATTTCTCATTATGTGATGCATGGCCTGGGACCTCCCCAAATGCCGCATCAAAAAGCTGTGTTTTGCACTGCGCCCAGAAGGTCACCAAATTCAGGCTATTTTTGTTCAAACGGATGAGCACATTTCAGAGACCTGGAGCCCTCACAGAGAGCATCCTGCCAGCCACCCCTCTCCTTTATAAAAGGGGGAACCAGCTTGGGCATCCTGCTGACCACAGCTGTGGCCGTATGGCACGGGGAGAGAGGGGATCCCTCAGGGAGGCCCAACCCAAACCATAACCAACACGGTAACACCTTAATCTCCACCCAGAGCTGGGCAGCCAGTGCAGATCCTGCAGCACGGCCGTAACATGCTCCCAGCGAGATGCGCTGCTCAGTGAGTCGCAGCTATCTCAAGGTAGTAAAAGCCTCAGTAACAGTGGCAAGGTCCAGTCCCAAAAGGAAAAGTCACAACCTCCGAGCCAAATGCAGATGGTAAAAAACTCACTGTAAAAGTTACCACCCTAGTTCCAGTTAACCCAGCTCCCCTGGTGAAGCACTGGGGAGACTTACCTGCTACGTCCTGAATTGTGAGGAGAAGAAGCCACAGCACGGGAGTGGAGAGATGTCCCTTCATTGCCAGCCTGACTTGCTGTCCCCTCCTCACACTGCACTGGCTGCCCCTAAACACCTGCCAGGGCTCCTCTGTCTGACAAGTGATAACAAAGCAGTGGAAGGGAAATATATAGATTCAGAGGCTGGCATCAGCGGTGCGAAGGAACCAATAGAAAACCCATCTGCCTTTTTAGTTATTATCGGTCGTTTTATCTGTGCCTCTATGCAGCTAAAACATCCAATAAAACTTAAAAGCAACAAACATCACCATATATGAGTGATGAGCCCCCTCCTGACGTCAGGTTTACCACATCCTCAGATCATCAGGTAACCCCCAATCCCTGGTGTAGGGGAGAAAAGTTCTGTACAAACTGTATCCGTGCTGTTTCTCACCCCAATAGATTGTATATCGTATTAAACATGAATTGGGAGACACTAGAGGCTGGTAATTTTTTAAACTAGGGAAAAAATTCCCCGTGACAAAGGTGATCATTACAAGACCAGATTCCCAGTGTAGGGCATGCCCATTGTAGACAAGAACAAGGCACTAGAACTACATTGTGCCACTCAGATCAGCTGTTGTAGAAGAGAAAGTACCTCAGCGCCATCTGTAATATTGATAATTCTGAGTGCTGTCTGCCGAGTCCATGGCCATCGATGGTAGCTCTAGTCTTTGGGGCTCCTGCATTGACTATGATCACTAGTGATAGAGGCACAGCTTAGGGCTTCCTGAGTAGGCCATGATCATCCCCTGTAGTAGCAGGATGTCTAGGGTTGCCAACTGTCTAATCGCACAAACCCAAACACCCTTACCCTGACCCAGCCCCACCCCTTTCCTGAGGCCACGCCCCCGCTCACTTCATCCCCTCTCCCTCCATCGCTCGCTTTCCCCCACCCTCACTCACTTTCACCGGTCTGGGACAGGAGGTTGAGGTGCAAGAGGGAATGTGTGCTCTGGGAGGGAGTTTGGTTGTGGGGTGTGGGCTCTGGGCTGGGGCAGGGGGTTGGGGTGCAGGAGTGAGTGCAGGGTGAAGACTCTGGGAGGGAGTTTGGATTCAGGGTGTGGGCTCTGGGCTGGTGCAGGAGGTTTGGGTGCAGGAGAGGGTGCAGGGTGCAGGCTCTGGGAGGGAGTTTGAGTGCGGGCTCAGGGCTGGGGCAGGAGGTTGGGGTGCGAGAGGTGGTGAGGGTTGCAGGCTCCAGCCGGGCAGCACTTACCTCGGGTGGCTCCCAAAAGTGACTGGCACATCCCTCTGGCAGCGGGTGTTGCAGAGTTGGCGCTCGGGACGAGAGCAGCACGCGGAGACCCTCTGCCCCGCCAGGGGTCGCAGGGACGTGCTTCCCGCTTCCGGGAGTAGCGTGTGGCCAGGGTGCACTGCCTGACGTTTAGTGCCTAAAATCTCCCGGATTGGCTGGAATAGCCTCCGGGAGATAGAGCCCAATTCCAGGAGACTCCCAGTGAAACCGGGAGGGATGGCAACCCTAAGGATGTCCTGCATACACCATGCCCATCAGTGCTGTCAGTAGTAGGAGGCTCCTTGGAAACAAGTTTACTTGATTCATGAGAGTCAGACAATAAGGGAACAGACACAAGGCAAGGGGCAGTAAGGACAGAATGATGACTGGTTAGCACCACACCTACCTTAGGCTCTTCTATAAGGAGAGCTGTTACAAATACTTGGATTAAAGGAAATGTCTTTAATTCTTTACCTTTTCTTTGTCTCCCACACTGCTCTTTCTGTGTGTTTGCAGCCTCTACCTGATCCTCCTTCAAAGCCCTCCTTCAGACTCAGCTCAGTTGTGATTCTGGCAAATTACTCCACAAAGAGCGGCTTGGCAGGTGATAGGGTGCGGCTGTGCCTCTTCTTTCCCTCTCCTTACTTTTACCCTCTTCCCTGGCCCAATCCTGCCATTCCCCCTCACTCTGCCCTCCCCCCGACTTAAAAAATAAAAACAACAAAATAGGAAATTGCACCCATCATCACCATGTTAATTTGTTTCTATGTTATATCTCCCATCTTCAATCCTGCATTTGTTCTTGAGACTTTTAGACAGTAAGCTTTCAGGAGCTGGGAGTTTGTCTGTATCTGTGACCTGAATGGGTCTTTGTGTGCTACAATAATATAAATGCAATAACAATATGAATAATAATAATAAATAATAATTAACCAATCTACTGGTCTATTTCCAGGAGGCTTAAAGAAGAAAGAAGCAAGCTGCATCAGTTAAAAAATAAACTAACCTGGCTTAGAACAGAAGTGACGGCAGCAATACAAATTTTATATATATATCTGTATATATGACAAGTGGCAGACAGGTGAGATATGAGTATATATGAGAATTTAGGAATTGTAGAAAATTCATAAGGGAAGCAAAGGCTTAGAAGAAGAAATCTCTGGCCGCAGAATTAAGGAAAATTAGAAGGAATTTGTAAAATATACTAGCAACAAAAAGAATCATAAAAATGATATCGGTGCATTACTAAATGGCAATGGTAGAATTATCAGTAGCAATTCAGAAAAAGCAGAAGTGTTCACGATATACTTTTATTCTGTATTTGGGAAAAGGTCAGATCATGTAATCATATCACATGAGGATGATGAAGAAGCAGAAATCCAGGAGACTGTTAAACAGCAAATGCTGTTAGACATTATAAAATCAGCAGGTCTGGATAACTTGTAGCCAAGAGTTTTAAAAGAGGTGGCAAAGAAATTCTTAGAAGCATTAATATTGTTTTTCAGTAACTCTTGGAACACTGTAGAAGTTCCACAAGACTAGGAGAAAGCTAATGTTGTGCCAATATTTAAAAAGTATAAACAACATGACTTAGGTAATTATAGGCCTATCAGAGCAACCTCGATCCCAGGCAAAAATAATAGAACTTCTGATATGGGACTCAATTAATAAAGAATTAACATTATTTAAGGGGACTGTTGGCCCCTTACTGAAACGTAGTGGGGTTTTTGACTGGCCCTCTCCCAGTCCCAAAGAAAGTTGAAGGGCGGATAAGAAATCAAGACCCTGAGACTGACAGTCCCCAGGGCCAATGGGGAGAAGCCAACACTCCAGGTCAGCCTGGTTGACAGGGCAAGCAGGCCAATGAAGGAGTCAGGAGCTCTGGGTCCCATCCTCCACATGAGCTGGAGATGCCTTAGCTAGAGCAGGCGAGCTAAGGAGAAAGCAGCAGCAGCCTGAGTTGAGCTGGAAGCAGAGCCACAACAGCCAGGACCAGAGAGAAGCAGCCCAGAGAGAAGAGCTGAGCTGGGAGCGAAGCTGCAGCAGCCAGAGTCAGAGGGGCCAGAGGAGCAGCCCAAAGAGCTGAGCTGGAGACAGAACAGCAGCAGCACTGAGGCAGAGTGGAACTGGGGCTGGAGCAGTCCAGAGCCAGGTGCAGTGAGCAGCTGGAGAGAGCGGGGGGAGGACCCTGGACAGCGAGGGCCCAGCTCAGGGACGCCACCAGACAAGAGGTCTTGCAGGCTGGACTGGGGGGGCGATGTAAAATCCTAATGGGGGGGGAGGGGGGGACCTGCCACTGGGAAGACGGGTCCTGCCACCTAGAGCCTGAAGGCGTGTGGCCACCACCAGAGAAAGTGTCCAACCCACTGCATCCCTGCAGCACAGCCAGGGCCTGGGAAGGAGGACTGGAACATGTTTGAAGCAGACTGTGAACTTCCTGTACATTCCAGAGACAACTGTGTTTGTAGTTCCCCCGTGCCCATGGGGAGGGGTTACTTGTTTTCCTTTAACCTGTCCCATTTTTTTCCTTATTTTTTTATTAGGTGCTATTTAATACATTGTATTTGTTTGGAATTATATGTAATAATCAGTGGGTCAGGGAAGCGTCTGGTGTGAAGAGAGTACCCCAAAGTGTGGACATCGTAGCCCCTGTCCTAAGTGACCATGACAAGACTGGGGGTCGAGTCTCCCAGAAATCCTGAGCCCAGCCTTATCGGCGTTACAAGGACTCTGCCACACAGGAGAGTGGAAGGGGAGTCCTCGACGTCTGGCAGGCCTCTGGGTAAAGGGAATTGGAGTGAGGACTCAGATCCTTCCGCTAGCCAAGTCCACCAGGGTAGTGTATAAACCAGGAAAGTTCCCGACAATAATGGGACCATTCCCCCACTTCCATATTGTTTTATGGAAAATGGATCCTGTGAAACTAACTTGATATTTCTTTTTGGTGAGATTACAATTTATTTTTTTTAATAAATAGTGTCATGGTAGTCATGGATTAAAAACTGGCTACCTGACAGAGGTAGCCTTTGATAAGTTTAGGGTGCAAATTGCACAGGTCACTAATAACAGGTTCCTTACTCAGGGAGCTACCTAAGATTATTATCGAGTGAGATTGGTGAATCAAATAAATAGGAACAGGAAGACTTTATTTAAAATCCAAATAAATCCAAGCATAAGCATAATTATACAGAAACAAATACATATAACAAAACACCCCCACGGCTGACATACTCACAACCTTATGGAGACCACTAGAGATAAAGATGAAGAGAACAGTAAGTGGAGAACACCAGAAATGGGCAGGGAGGATCTGGTTTCCACTTAATATACTTAATATATGGATATATACCTATCTCATAGAACTGGAACTGGAAGGGACCCCGAAAGGTCATTGAGTCCAGCTTCACTAGCAGGACCAAGTACTGATTTTGCCCCAGATCCCTAAGTGGCCCCCTCAAGGACTGAACTCACAACCCTGGGTATAGCAGACTAATGCTCAAACCACTGACAAAAGATTGGGGGAGTGGTAAATAATGAAAAGGACGGGTCATTGATACAGAATGATTTGGGTCACTTGGTAAACTTGGACTCAAGCAAATAACGTCTGTTTAAACATGACCAAATTTGAAGTTATACATATAAGAATGAAGACTTACAGGATGGGGGACTTTATCCTGGGAAGCAATGACCCTGAGAAAGACTTGGGGCTCATGGTAGATAATCAACTGAACATGAGCTCCCAGAGCAATGCCGTAGCCAAAAGAATTGATGAAATCCTTGGCTGTATAAAGAAGGGAATATCGAGTAGAAGCAGGGAGGTTATATTATTTGTGTACTTGGCACTGATGCAACCGCTACACAAGTACAATGTCTAGTTCCAGTGCCCAATATTTCAGAAGGTAACTATAACAGGACCGCTTGGAAATAGTGACCATAATAGAATAACATTTAACATTACTGTGGTGGGAAGAACACCTCAACAGCCCAACACTGTGGCATTTAATTTCAGAAAGGAGAACTATGCAAAATGAGGAGATTAGTTAAACAGAAATTAAAAGGTACAGTGACTAGAGTGAAATCCCTGCAAGCTGCATGGACACTTTTCAAAGACACCATAATAGAGGCTGTAGTGAGGCCTTATTGGAAAAACCTGGGAGGTGGGCGGGCACGAGCCCGCCCACTTCTAAAGGCCCCTCAACCAGCCTAGCGGGAGGGACCACTGGACCCAGGAGCCAACTAATTGCATGGGACAACTAATGAGAAAACAGGGAGTGGAGTGACGGTCAAAGGTTCAAAATAAGGGAACCGGATGGGGACACCGAGCAGAGAACCCTGGACAGCGTCCACTGCTCCTCAAAGGGGTCAAGGGAGCCAGCGGAAACTGCCCAGTGGAACTCTGCCCGGAGGCGTGAGACCAGGGAGGAGCGGAAATAGGCCCCACAGTCGCAGAGCACCCCCTCGTCCAACATCCTCCTCCTGGTATTATAGATGGTAACTTTGGCCAGAGCCAGGAGGAGGTTGACGAGGAGGTCTCGCGACTTTGTGGGGCCACGAATGGGGTGTGCGAAAATAAACAGGTGTGGGGAAAAGTGCAGCCAGAACCTCAACAAGAGGTTCTGGAGGAGCCGGAATAGGTGGTGCAACCTGGTGAGTTCGAGGTAGGCATGCGCTAGGTTCTCCCTCACGCCGCAGAAGGGGCAGGCCTCGGACATGGGGGTGAACCGCGCCAGATACACACCCGTGCTCACGGCTCCATGAAGGAGCCACCAACCGATGTCTCCGGCGGGCCGTGGGACCAAGGTGGAATAAAGGCTGGCTCACCAGGGCTCCTCACCTTCCACAGGCGGTAAATAGTCCCACGATTTGGTGTCGGGGCGGGACGAGAGGGTGAGGAAATGCAAGGTGTGGAGCACGAGTGTGTACAGTTGGTGTCTAGGCGCGGTTTGGAAACGAACCGGCTGCAGTGCGCGCAGCTGGCTCGGAGTATGGGAGCGGGGAAGCTGGGGGGGCTCGCAGAATAGGGTCCCGATAAAAAGGTCCAGAGGGCGTGGGGTGAGGGGTGGGCGGGGAGCGCCCTCTCGCAGGGCCCGCCGCAGGAAGATGAGAGAAGGGGGCAACAAGGCAGCGCCCACCTCCTGGAGTACACGCAGGGGGGTCGGAAGGGTGGAGAGCCCCATGCACCGGCCGAGCGCACGGGGATCTACCCAGTCCCCCTGTCGTAGTCCAGGAGGTCTCCAACCCTGGTGGTTTCTGCCAGGACCAACTTCTGGCACACTGAGGGAGACTCCGCCACCTGCACACGTAGATCGGGGTTGTGTAGCAGGGGCTCCGCGAGGAGGTCCATGCCCTCGGTGGCCACAACGGACCTGGTCGCCGAAAAGAGCTACCAGGTCTGGAGGAGGTCCTGGTAGAAGACCGGCAGCTCTGAGAGGTCTCGTGGAAGATCCCTCCGGGGAAGAAAAAAGAGCTGCCGGTCGTATCGGAGCCCTCAGAGGCGGCGGAGGAAGGCGTGCGCCAACGTGCTCCATGCCGGACTACCTGCACCATAAAGGAGTCTCTGCAGGGCCTGGAGGCGGAAGACATGGACCTGGCTACGAAGGCAGACCAGGCCCTGTCCTCTGTCCTCCAGGGGAAGACTCAGAACCCCTGCAGGGACCCAGTGCAGCCCCAGCCAGAAAAACTCCAGGGCTGTCCTCTGGAGCNTGGAAGACCCCTCCGGGGAAGAAAAAAGAGCTGCCGGTCGTATCGGAGCCCTCAGAGGCGGCGGAGGAAGGCGTGCGCCAACGTGCTCCATGCCGGACTACCTGCACCATAAAGGAGTCTCTGCAGGGCCTGGAGGCGGAAGACATGGACCTGGCTATGAAGGCAGACCAGGCCCTGTCCTCCGTCCTCCAGGGGAAGACTCACAACCCCTGCAGGGACCCAGTGCAGCCCCAGCCAGAAAAACTCCAGGGCTGTCCTCTGGAGCCTGGCCAGGGTCCGCAGGGCCGGGCTCAGGGTGTTGAGCCGGTGCCAGAGCATGGACAGGACTAGCTAGTTCAGCACCAGCGCCCTCCCTCGCAGGGAGAGACACCGGAGCAGTCCCGTCCATCTCCGCAGCCGCTCACCCACCCTGGCCTCCAAATCCGGCCAGTTCTCTGGTGGAGAAGGATGTGTGGCAGAAAGGTAAACGCCGAGATAGAGCAGCGGACCCATGCTCCACCGGATGGCTTGGAGCACGGGTGGGAGAGAGTTCGCCTGCCACCTGTCCCCGACCACCATGCCAGAGCTCTTGACCCAGTTGACCCGTGCAGAGGAGGCCGCCGAATAAACGGCCTGGCAGGCCTTCACCCGCACCAGGTCGCCCGGGTCCTGAACCACGAGGAGCACGTCGTCGGCATACGCCGACAGGACCAGCCGCAGCTCCGGCTCCCGAAGCACCAAACCCGTCATCCTCCGACAGAGGAGAGAGAGGAAGGGCTCGATCGCCAGAGCGTACAGCTGGCCCGAGAGGGGGCACCCCTTCCGTACTCCCCGCCCGAAGCTGACCGGCTCAGTCAGGGTCAAGTTGAGCCTGACCAGACACTCCGCCTCAGCGTACAGCACCTGGAGAAAGCCCAGGAACTGCGGCCCAAAGCCAAACGCCCGCACAGTGCCCAGGAGAACCCGTGGTCCACCCTGTCGAATGCCTTCTCCTGGTCCAGGGACAGGAGGGCGAACGACAGACCATCCCTACGCCCTAGCTCCAAGAGGTCCCGGATCAAGTACAAGTTATGGAATATGGTCCGGCCCAGGACGGTGTAGGTCTGGTCGGGATGGACCACGTCCGCCAGCACGGACCCCAGCCACAGCGAGATGACCTTTGCTACAACCTTGTAGTCCGTGCTGAGGAGCGAGACGGGACGCCAGTTCCGTAAGTCGCGGAGGTCCCCCTTCTTTGGCAGAAAGGCGAGCATGGCTCGCCTGCACGAGAGAGGGAGGACCCCACTTTTCAAGGACTCGGCCCAGATGGTGACAAGGTCTGGGCCGAGGACGTCCCAGAACATGCGGTAGAACTCCACGGTCAGACCGTCCATGCCCGGGGATTTGTTGGGCATGAGACGGAGGGCTTCCGAGAACTCGGCCAGAGAGAGAGGCAGTTCCAGCCGGTCTTGGTTGCCTGCGCTGACCGACGGGACTTCAGTCCAGAGCGCCCTGTGGGCTTCGGTGTCAGTCGGATCCAGGGAGAAAAGGCTGGCGTAGAAGGCCCTGGCCCTTCCACGCATCTCCTCCGGATCCGTGAGGGGGGCGCCGTCCTCCGCCAGGAGGCAGGTGACATGCTTTTTGGCCCCCCTCTTTTTCTCCAGGGCATAGAAGAAGCGGGAGCCGCGATCCATCTCCCGAAGGAGATGGATGCGGGATTGAACGAAGGCACCCCGGGCCCGATGGTCCTCCTGGGCCCGGAGCTCCTCCCGCTTCTCCCGGTACGCTGCGCAGAGGGGTGGATCCTCGGGGCCAGAGCCCAGACTCCTCTCTAGCTCTAAGACATCCCGCTCCAACTGCCCTATCACCGCATCCCTCCGCCGGCTGGTGCCTCGGGTGAAGTCTCGGCAGAAGCGCTGCACGCGTACCTTCCCCACATCCCACCAAGGGAAAGGCGTGCCGCTGCCCCCGCCAGGCCAGCCAGAACTCCCGGAAGGACACCACGAAGCCCACATCCTCCAGCAAGCTGTTATTAAAATGCCAATAGGCCAGCCCCGGCCTCTCAGAACTGAGAGAGGCTGTCACGGTCACCAAATGGTGATCTGTGAATGGGGCCGGCTGGAGGCGTGGGCCCATGCCAGATGGAAACGTGATAAATAAATTCAGTCCAACCGGGAGTGGCGCGACCGATCGTCCTCCACCCTGACATAGGTGAAGGTGGTATCGTCGTCTGGGTGGTGATCGTGCCAGACGTCCACCAGGGAGTGATGATCCACGATCTCCCTGAGGACACCCGCGGCGGCCTGGGAAGTCTCGATTCCTGAGCGGTCCCGGTCCTCGAGGGTGGTGTTGAAGTCCCCGCCCAGGACCAGGCCCGTGTTCAGGGCATAAACGTTGACTAGATTTAAGAGCAGCCCCTCCACACAGGCCCAGACGTGCAACAGGCGGCCCGGCATGATCTCAGCGACCCCCAGCACCGCGGGCCGTAGCTCGGGGGAGAACAGGGTGGCCACCCCAGCCGAATGGGCGCTGAGGTGGCTGAAATAAACCCCGTCCCCCCACTCCAGCCGCCAGCTAGCCTCGACTGTTGGAGTCGTGTGGGTCTCCTGCACGAAGATCACAGAGTACCCCCCTCTCGAAGGAAGGAGAGCACCTGGCTCCTACGGAGACCCACCCTACAGCCCCGGGTGTTTAATGATGCAAAGGTGGTAACTGTCATAGCGAGGGCTGGGGTGGATCCTCACGGGCAGGGTGATCGACGGCCTCCAGCGGGCCCCGCAAGAGCCCGGTCTCGGCCCCAAAGGTCAAGAGGGAGTCGCGGAACTTGTGGGCCCGTCGGTAGGCCGCGATGTCCTGCCTCCCAGTCCCTCTCCCCTCCCACAAAAGAGCCTTCGCGGCCCGGAGGACACGATGGAAGTGACCCCAGCGCTGGAGGGTTAGCTGCACCTTGCCCTTCGACCCACGGGTGTCCGTTAGGAAACGGCGCAGCTCATCCCTCAGCGCAGAGGGGGACACGGCAGCCAATCTGCTGCCATCCTCCGTCCTCTGCTGCCGTCTCGGGGGTCCCGGATGCCCCTTAGTGCCGGGCCAGGGGGCAGTCCCTCCGAACGTGCCCCATCGCCCGGCAGAGGAAGCACCGGGCCTCCCCCATCATGTAATGGACCCGGTAGTGGGCCCCCTGGTAGGGCACCAGGAAGGACCCCTCGAGCACTACTCCATCACGCGCCGCTGGCGGTAGTTGAATCTGGACCTGCCGGCAGAAGGACAAGACATGACGGAGGGGGGGGTCCTTACAGCCCAGCGGGAGAGAGCTGATGATGGAAATGGGTTTCCCCAGGGTGGAGAGGGCAGGTAACAGGGCAGCGTTGGGGAGGAAGGGCGGGACGGAGGTTAACACCACCCGCATGCCCAGGTCCTCCAGGGGTTCAAGCAGGACGAACTCGCCCCCCACCGCCAGGCCCTTTTCCACCGCCTCCTGAGCGGCGGCCTCCGACGCCAGGAAGAACACAATTTTTCCATACATCTTGGAGGCTGCCACGACGGCCGTGGGCCCCACCACCCTCGCCAACGCCCGCACGTATGTCTCGACGTGGGGCGAGGCGGGCACCAGGAGGCAGCGGACGCCGTGCCTCCTGGTCAGCGAGGGGAAGGGGCCTCGGCCGCCAGGGATGGTACCAGAGGCGGCAGTCAGGGTGGATGGCGCGGTGGCGCGTGGAGGGGCAGCTGCCATCTGGGCTTATGCTCTGGGGGCCCGAGATGGAGCGCCCCCAGAGCTGGTGGAAGGGACGGCAGGAGAGGGAGGGGCCGCAGCTGGTGGCGGGGCCACGGTGGGGAGGGCGGCCCCACCCAGAGGAGGTTTGGCTTTCCGGGCGGGGCCTTTGCCCTTTTTGTTCCCCTGACCCTTTCTGCTGGTGGAAGGGGGGGCCATGGCAGCGGCGGAGTCTGGGCCGTTGGTGGCCGAGAGGTCAGCCGCAGGGACAGGCGGGGCGGTGGCAAAAGGGGAGCCACAGGAGCATCAGGGGTAGGGGCAGGAGCAGGGGTGGGGGTTGAAGCAGGAGTTGGGACAGGGGCAGGAGCAGGGTCCTCCTCCATGATGGCAAGAGGAGGCCCTAATATGGGGGTGAGGCGACGGGCAGCCGCTCCTCCCCGCTAGGCAACACGCAGGGGAGGAGGGTCCACGGAGAGGGGCAGGGAGATATGGGGGAAGGGGCTAACCACTCCTCCCTGTTAGGCTGTAGGCAGTGAAGGAGGGCACCCCTGAGGTGGAGGGGGGGGGCAGGAGAAGGGGGGGGAAACAACCACTCCTCCCTGCTAGATGACACGCAGGGGAGGAGGGTACAGCGGAAGGGGCAGGGGCGATATGGGGGAAGGGGCTAACCACTCCCCCTGTTAGGCTGTAGGCAGGGAAGGAGGGCGCCCCCGGGTTCGGGGGGGGGGAGAAAAACGAGGCTAACCACTCCTCCCTGCTAGGCTATGTTCAGGGAAGGAGGGTACCAGTATGCGGGGAACTACAAGGGGGGCCGGGAAGGGGAAGAAGCAACCGCTCCACCCCGCTAGGCTGCAGGCTGCGGAGGAGGGCACCAGCGGTGGGGCACGCAGGGGCGAAAAGGGGGTACAGGTACTAAGTGGGGATACCGGCTCCTCCGGCTGCACTGGGAAGGGGAGGGACTATAGTTTCATTTGGAAGGCCATGACCAGTTGGGGGGGGTACAACGAAAAGGGGGCACAAGTGCTTATGGAAGGGGCATGGGCGCACAGGGAAAAGGGACTGAACTGGGGGGAGCAAGGGAGGGCAGAGCTCCCCTACACCCCGGAGAGGGAAGAGCCCATCCGGAGGCTGGAGTGGGTGGAGCTAGGGAGCTCTGAGCTCGCCCCTCAGAGGGTCAGGTGGCCACCCGGAAGTATAAAGGCTCGCCCTCAGAGCTCAATAAGGCCCCAGCCACTAGAGAGGCCAGATGCCTCCAGCCTAGCCCGCGACTGGGAAAACTCCGCGGCCCAAGGCGGCCGCCAGGACTGGCCGGACCTGCCAAGCAGCCGCTACCCAGAGAACTGGCCAGACCTGCCCTGCGCCCGCTACCCGGGGGAGTTGCCGGGCCTGCCGCTCGCCCACTACCCCGAGGAACCTATCGTGCTGGATCCCCCAGAGGACAACACCCTGACACAGGTACTACCCGAGGGGGAGTCTGGAAGTAGCCCGGGGGTAGCCAACCCCAGTCTAGCTGCAGCACTGCCCGAGCCAATGTCAGTGTCTATCCAGACAGAGCCAGGGAAGGTAATCCGGGAAATGACCAGGCCACTGCCGTATCTAATGCAACAGGAGGTGGAGGAAGAAGTACAGGCCATGCTGGCCTTAGGAGTCATTGAGCCATCACAGAGTGAATGGCACAGCCCGGTGGTCTTGGTACCCAAGCCCGATGGCACCCGGCGCTTTTGTATAGACTTCCGGCGGGTTAATGCCATTTCAAGGTTCGATGCTTATCCTATGCCCCGCGTAGACGAACTGCTTGGCCGCCTAGGGGAGGCCCGGTTCATTACCACCCTCGACCTCAGTAAAGGGTACTGGCAGATCCCGCTTGATGACCCCTCTAAGGAAAAGACGGCGTTCGCCACCCCAACGGGACTCTACCAGTTTACACGGATGCCTTTCGGCCTCCATGGGGCCCCGGCGACGTTCCAGTGGCTAATGGATCGCCTTTTGCGGCCCCATCAACACTATGCGGCGGCCTATTTGGATGATGTCGTGATATATAGCCGCCACTGGGAGGACCACCTGGACCGCGTAGCGGCGGTCCTGAGATCCCTGCGGTGGGCGGGACTGACAGCCAACCCGAAAAAGTGTCGCATCGGATGGCAGGAGGCCACGTACCTAGGATACACCATAGGGGGAGGACGAGTGAAACCCCTTGTCGGGAAAGTGCAAGCCCTGGCAGCCTGTCTGACACCCACTACGAAACGCCAAGTCCGACAGTTCCTGGGGATCGCCGGATACTATCGGCGGTTCATCCCCCAGTTTGCTTCCATTGCAGCCCCCTTAACAGGACTGTTGATGAAGGACAGTCCCCGGCAGGTGCGGTGGTCCCCAGACTGCGAAGATGCCTTCCGGACACTCCAGACGTGTCTTTGCCAGGAGCCGGTCCTATACAGCCCAGACTTCAAACGGGGGTTCATCCTCCACACGGATGCCTCGGAGGTGGGGCTAGGGGCCGTCCTGTCCCAAGACGTTGATGGGGAGGACCACCCGGTTCTATACCTAAGCCGGAAGTTATTTCCCTGTGAGAGGAACTACGCCGTGGTCGAGAAAGAGGCACTCGCCATTAAGTGGGCCTGTGATGCCCTACGGTACTACCTCCTTGCGGCTCCGTTCATGCTAGTCATGGACCATGCCCCCCTCCGATGCTTGACGAAAATGAAAAATAACAACTATCGATTACTGCAGTGGTATCTGGCCTTACAGCCCTACGTTTTCACCATCCAGCATAGGGCTGGTAAGGAGCATGCGAACGCAGACTTCCTGTCCCGCCTAGGGGGGATCGAAGAGCCTGGCCCCGACAAGCGGGAGCCAGACTTGAGGGGTGTGTGTGTAGTGAGGCAGTGTGGCTCCCTGCCGCCCCAGAGAGGGAAGAGCCCATCCGGAGGCTGGAGTGGGTGGAGCTAGGGAACTCTGAGCCCGCCCCTCAGAGGGTCAGGCGGCCACCTGGAAGTATAAAGGCTTGCCCTCAGAGCTCAGTAAGGCCCCAGCCACCGGAGAGGCCAGATGCCTCCAGCCTAGCCCGCGACTGGGAAAACCCCGTGGCCCAAGGCGGCCGCCAGGACTGGCCGGACCTGCTGAGCGGCCGCTACCTGGAGGACTGGCCATACCGGCTGAGCACCCGCTACCCGGAAGAGTTGCCGGACCTGCCCTGTGCCTGTGACCCGGAGGAGTTGCCGGACCTGCCGCTCACCCACTACCCCGAGGAACCTATGGTGCTGGATCCCCCAGAGGACAACACCCTGACACAGGTACTACCCGAGGGGGAGTGTGGAAGTAGCCCGGGGGCAGCTGACCCCAGTCTGGCTGCAGCACTGCCAGAGCCCATGTCAGTGTGTTGCGGCCACGATCCCCACTGACCAAGCAGCGGGTCTTCTGCCGCTGCTAGGGCCCCGGGCTGGGACGCAGTGGAGTGGGAGGGCCTGGGTCCCCCCTGCCACCCAGCTCGTGGGTGGCAGTCTACCCCTCTCCCAGGCCTTTGGAGGCTTGGGGCCTACTGTTGTTGCTCAGCCCTGCCTGAGGGCCTGAGCTCCTAACTCTGCACCGCCCCACCCTGACCTAGGGCCTGGGCTTTCTACTAGTTGTACTATTGTTGCTCAGCCCTGCCTGAGGGCCTGAGCTCCTGACTCTGCACTGCCCGGCCCTGACCCAGGGCCTGGGCTCCTCACTGTTTGTACTGCTACTGCTCAGCCCTGCCTGAGGGCCTGATCCCCCGACTCATTGTTGCCCCGCCCTGACCCAGGGCCTGGGCTTATGGGCATATTTCAGTTACCGCAAGGGCTGCCGAGGGAGACCCCGCGGACAGGCTAATTCCCCAAACGTCAACTGCGGTTAGTGAGCCGGTGTGGCTCCCCGCCGCCCCGGAGAGGGTCGAGCGCCGGTTAACCCTTGTACAGAGGCCCAACTTAAATGTATACCCCAAATTAAAAAACACAGTAAAAGAACTAAAAGAGCCACCTGGCTTAACAACCATGTAAAAGAAGCAGTGAGAGATAAAAAGGCATCTTTTAAAAAGTGGAAGTCAAATCCTAGTGAGGGAAATAGAAAGGAGCATAAACACTGCCAAATTAAGTGTAAAGATGTAAGAAGAAAAGCCAAAAAGGAGTTTGAAGAACAGTTAGCCAAAAACTCAAAAGGTAATAACGAAATGTTTTTTAAGTACTTCAGAAGCAGGAAGCCTGCTAAACAACCAGTGGGGCCCCTGGACGATCGAGATACAAAAGGNCAAATGTTTTTTAAGTACTTCAGAAGCAGGAAGCCTGCTAAACAACCTATGGGGCCCCTGGACGATCGAGATACAAAAGGAGCACTTAAAGACGATAAAGTCATTGTGGAGAAACTAAATGAATTCTTTGCTTCAGTCTTCAAGGCTGAGGATGTTAGGGAGATTCCCAAACCTGAGCCGTCCTTTGTAGGTGACAAATCTGAGGAATTATCACAGATTGAAGTGTCACTAGAGGAGGTTTTGGAATTAATTGATAAACTTAACAGTAACAAGTCACCGGGACCAGATGGCATTCACCCAAGAGTTCTGAAAGAACTCAAATGTGAAATTGCGGAACTATTAACTATGGTTTGTAACCTGTCCTTTAAATCGACTTCTGTACCCAATGACTGGAAGATAGCTAATGTAACGCCAATATTTAAAAAGGGCTCTAGAGGTGATCCTGGCAATTACAGACTGCTAAGTCTAACGTCAGTAACGGGCAAATTAGTTGAAACAATATTAAAATTGTCAGACACATAGAAGAACGTAAATTGTTGGGCAAAAGTCAACATGGTTTCTGTAAAGGGAAATCATGTCTTACTAATCTATTAGAGTTCTTTGAAGGGGTCAAAAACATGTGGACAAGGGGGATCCAGTGGACATAGTGTACTTAGATTTCCAGAAAGCCTTTGACAAGGTCCCTCACCAAAGGCTCATACGTAAATTAAGTTGTCATGGGATAAAAGGGAAGGTCCTTTCATGGATTGAGAACTGGTTAAAAGACAGGGAACAAAGGGTAGGAATTAATGGTAAATTGTCAGAATGGAGAGGGGTAACTAGTGGTGTTCCCCAAGGGTCAGTCCTAGGACCAATCCTATTCAACTTATTCATAAATGATCTGGAGAAAGGGGTAAAAAGCGAGGTGGCAAAGTTTGCAGATGATACTAAACTGCTCAAGATAGTTAAGACCAAAGCAGACTGTGAAGAACTTCAAAAAGATCTCACAAAACTAAGTGATTGGGCAACAAAATGGCAAATGAAATTTAATGTGGATAAATGTAAAGTAATGCACATTGGAAAAAATAACCCCAACTATACATACAATATGATGGGGGCTAATTTAGCTACAACGNTTGAATACTGCATACTCATCTCAAAAAAGATATCCTGGCACTAGAAAAGGTTTAGAGAAGGGCAACTAAAATGATTAGTGGTTTGGAACGGGTCCCATATGAGGAGAGATTAGAGGCTAGGACTTTTCAGCTTGGAAAAGAGGAGACAAAGGGGGGATATGATAGAGGTGTATAAAATCATGAGTGATGTGGAGAAAGTAGATAAGGAACAGTTATTTACTTATTCCCATAATACAAGAACTAGGGGTCACCAAATGAAATTAATAGGCAGCAGGTTTAAAACAAATAAAAGGAAGGTCTTCTTCACACAGCGCACAGTCAACTTGTGGAGCTCCTTACCTGAGGAGGTTGTGAAGGCTAGGACTATAACAGCGTTTAAAAGAGAACTGGATAAATTAATGGAGATTAAGTCCATTAGTGGCTATTAGCCACGATGGGTAAGGAATGGTGTCCCTACCCTCTGTTCGTCAGAGGATGGAGATGGATGGCAGGAGAGAGATCACTTGATCATTACCTGTTAGGTTCACTCCCTCTGGGGCACCTGGCATTGGCCACTGTCGGTAGACAGGATACTGGGATAGATGGACCTTTGGTCTGACCCAGTATGGCCGTTCTTATGTTCTAACCTAGTTCAGCTCCTCAAAGTGAGCCCCTGGATTCAGGGTTTCCACAGTCTGCCTTCTGCATCTGTAGGGTTCAAATCCTGGCTTCCCAGGCCTGCAAGTTCACACCCTTTAGACCAGGGTTTCACAGTCCTCCATCTAGGGGCTCTATGCTAGCTGAGTTCTTCTTCTTTCTGAGCTCCCAGCAGTTCCTCCTTGACTAAGTTTGAGGCTTCCTTTTGATTCACCTGACCAGTCATCTGACTACTCCCTTAATACTTCCCAGGTGGGTCTAATAACCCCAAATATGTTTCTGGGGCAGCTGGGAAAGAAGGGAACCTTGCCCTGCCCATTCTACAAGCCTCCTTGTCCCGGACCCTAAGAAGCAATAACCTGGGTTTCACCTATACCTTTGGCCTCCCAGACACTAACTATTCCTGGGACCATCTTCCTCCCACTCAGTGTCTGTCTGGTTACTTTAGACACCTGAAAAGGTGTAACTGGCCTCTGACACTACCTCTTCTGTCCTTAAAGAGCCAATACTCCAGTACATACCTCCCCTCCCAGAACTATTCCATACCTAAAGTAGGCTCCATCATGGTCATCTCTTGGTCAGATTCTCCAACCAAGTGGCCATTTCTTTGGCTGACATCAAAAGGTCTAGTAAATCTTTGTCGATTATCTTGGTCTTGCTACCACAATGATGTCAGCAAAGCTGGGCTAGCACCTATGCCTAATGTGATTCATACAACCCATGTGGTCCCCAGGAGTATTTGGCACATCATAATTGATAATTTGCTGCATTTTCCGAACACCCGGTCCTTGGGCTATCTGTGGGATGGCCAGTGAGGTCAGGCTGTGACCCTGGTTGAACTTGTGTAAAGCTGTTTTCAACTCTTTGGGGACGATCCTGTCAGGAACTCAACTGCCTCTGGGCTCAGTTGCCCAGCAACCCAATGAGCTCAGCTTGGCCCAATATACCTGACTGGTCAGAACAGCCAACAGACTCCTGGCCCTGACCACTGGCTTGCTTCCTGACCATGGCCCTGACTCTGCCCTTTGGTTCTATTCTGACTCCTGGCTCCAATCCTTGGCTTTCTCCAGACCACGCCTTGGGATCTGCCCTCCAAGTCTGCTCCAACAAGTAGGATGGACTCCTGCTCTGACCACCAGGTTTGCACGGCTAACAGACAGATCCTCCCTCAATACAGACACACTCACCTTCTTCAGCAGTGAGAATGGCTGCAACAATATTCTGCTTCCTCTTGGGGTTTCCAGTCACTAAGGATGACTCTGATCCTCAGTCAACAGGTGGACCTCCTGGCCTAGCTTGCTCTCCTTTTGCTGCTCTTTGAAGCGATTCTTCTCCTCCTCCATCTGCCTCAGCTTAGTGCTGAGGCTCAGATTGGTGCATCTCCTCCTGCAACTGCCCCTGTGTATCCTGAAGCTGTGACTCTAGGGCAGAGAAATCTTCTGCTAATTTGATTGAAATTGTCTGATTGGTTCAGAGGGCCTGTGACATTCTCTAGCTCAACCTGCAGCCTGGTGACTTTCTCAGCCAGTTCCATCCATGTTCTCTCTCCCTTCATAAATTCTTCCTGCAGCTCATATAAGGGTTCTGGTTATCAGCATTTCCTCGAGTTTCTAGATCATGTGATACAAGTTCCATCTTTTGTCTGACACCCCCAGCCAGGTAATCCCGCTGTGCTCAGAACATCTCATTGGACTCTTCTGTAGCAGAATCATGTCAGGCACCTGGGCCCAGTGTGGTTCCTGTTAAAATCATGTACATTGCCCAGGTTCTTTCTCTCCAGAGCTGAGAGTAGAGTCTGGGTCACTCCCTCATTAGAAGGAAAGTTTGAAACCCCGGATCAACTTCCCATCTCTAAATTTGGGTCCAAAGGCCTGTTGCTTAGTCCAGGTTCACTAATTACTTTGGAACCTGGCTTCCCCATAGCAACAGTTCCCATTCCAAAAGTTTGAGAGTTTTTCAGGGCAACACCTTTATATAGTCCCCATTTTTCCTACAAGCAAAACATACTATACCCCTGGGACCTCACTTTTCCTTTGTCCAAACTGGGTCCCCACAGTCCTTTGTTTCCTTCGGGAATCGTCGGGGCTGCATCTCCCTAGAACACAATATCTTTAAGGGTCTCAGATTCCCCAGTTTTCACAATGTCCTGTGCAACAGGCCAGACCTCAGGATGAACTCCTGCAGTCGTTGCTCTTGCTCTGCGCACCAACTGTGAAGAATGGTCATCTCGCTGCTGAAGAGGACATCTCTGTATTTCCGCTCTCTCTCTCTCTCTCTCTCTTCCCTCTTTCATGGTCAGGTCTCAATCCTCCCAACTACACCAGTCATAGACAGGTGCCGCCCAGGGTACCTTTCAGACTGTCAGAGTGACTGTCTGACTGACACACTGAACTGTCTTGTTCCCTTTCCACTAGATTCTTGTAACTGACACAATTGATTATGGGCCACTGAGCACAGGGAACTTCCCACTTTTGACCTCTCAGAGCACACTAGGGCCCAGATTTTTAAAGGTATTCAGGTGCTCATTATTGACATCCCCAAAGGTTCTAAACTCATGAGTTAAAGCACACAAATCATGAGGTTTTTTTTAAAAAAGGATTATATTGTCGCCTTGTTCTGTCTTTTCATTTTTAACCACTCTCCCCAGTGAGTGTGGCAATTAGTTTTGCAAACAACCCCAAATTTAATATGGTGGCTTTGGCCCCTGCATCAGCAGTTCTCACCTCCACATCTGTCTGTTCCCCACCTAGGAATTCATTCTGCCCCCCTCTTCCTGTGTGCACGCGTGCACACACACACACACGCATGTGCGCACACACATCAGCTTCACCTCTGCTCTTCCCTCAGCTCCAGAGTCTCTTAACTCTCCTCTTGCAGGTCTGGGGAGTGCAGTGGGGTTGCTCTCTCCCTTCCCAGGCTGGGGATGCAGCTCCAGGATTATTCATCCCCTTCCCATTCCCAGGCCAGGCATTGCGGGGAGGAGAGCAGAGCAGAGGGGAGGGGGAGGAGTAGAAGCGCTGTCCTGTCCCCAGTGCTCACAGGGAGGGGAGTGGAGTGGGGAGATGCCTGGAGCTGCTGGGCTCTTTCTGCTTGTAGCCTGATTTGGGGTGTGTTAGTAATGTTGATTTAATTTATCAACTTAATTTAATTTAGTTTTAATTAATTTTAATTAGATAATATTAATAATTATTAATTATTAATATTAATTAGTGTGGGTTTAGGCTCGCCAATCTGTTTGATCAGAAGATTAAAGTTCTTGTCCCGAATCAGGCTCCACAGAATTTATAAGGGACCCTCGGGGGTATGACAGGAAGCTCACACTGAGACAGATATAGTCATAAAGACTTTTTATTAAAATCAATGAAATAATAAGCAAATGGTAAAACAGTTCGAGTTACAGAGTTACAATTGTATTACTGTTATTCAAGAGATACATAGGGCAATACAATATTATGTGCTGCAAACGTTGGTTAATACTCACACCCTGTTTTGATACCCTGGTGCTGAAAGACACAGGACCTCGCCTCTGGCGGTTCCGGTTTCACACCTCTTGCAGAGGTGTGCAGAGGAAGCTAATGCGAAGAGTTGTCAAAGCTACTTTAGAATTTACTCTCTAACTTGTTAAAACAAAACTTAATATACAAACTGAGAATAAAGTTTAGGGTGACCAAGCTTAGCCTAGTCCCTTTTGAACTTAAAGTTTGAAAGGAAAATAAGTACGGCTTATTAATAGTTAATAGCCGTTGTAGATGGATAGCATCAATACGTAGTTGAAGATGAAGATAGTGAAGAGTGGAGATAGAATAGAGAATGAAAAGAGTGAAATAGCCATCGTAGGTCACCTCTTTTATAAGGATTAAGTACCAGAAATCCTTCCTCTTATGCCCAAATTTCATTCCTCCCCCACAGAAATGTTAGGGTACACTTACCCCGTAGGCTAATATGTATGTGCGTATGGATGACAGGTACGTGCACACTTGTGGTATACTTGTTAAGTCTATGGGTACAACTTTGAAAAATCCCCTATGCTATTCTTCATTGTCTATTGGCCTAGGTAAAGGTCTTAGACATAGGCGTAGGTATTTTATCTATTTGGGTATAGGATAAACAAGATAAATGTCAACTCTACTTTCTGGGTAAAAGGGCCCAATATAGATATGCTAACTTTGCTTTAGCTTAACATGCAGGGTTTTTTGCCTGTAGGTCTCTTGCATTACAGCCAAACTTATTTTTAATATAAATCTATAAACTATTACAATACATCAAATACTTAAACTTTTAAGAAAAGATATATCTATGCAAGCAAGCAGATTAATCCTTAGGGCTACATGCTCCTTCCCCAGCTACGAGAACAGTGTCAGCACCGGAGGGGAAGGGGAGAGCGCTGCCAATTTCCTGCAGCAGCTCTGATTAGCTGCGCTTCTCCAGGAGGTGGGGCAATGATGAAAGCAGCCAATCAGAGGGGGGCTTTCTTCAAGGCAGAGCAGAAATTTTTGAAGGGGCTGGAGCTTTTTGTGTCATCACAGACTGGTTACAGCCCTGGCTGAACTCCCATGACTTGCACAGAAATCATGGGAGTTGGCAATGCTGAATGTTGCTTCGCTCAGCACTGCAAGACCTAAGGGCCCAGGTTTATAAATGTCTTTAGGCATTCGGTGTTGCCATCCCCACAGGTTCAAAATTCTTCAGTCAGACCCTGAAAATCACGTGATAGAGCAAAACCCCACCATATAATCTTTTTTTTTTTTTTTTTTTTAAACACCATTAAGATTCTTGGGCCAATCTTTTGATTTTTGAACTTCTCTTGCCCCTTCCCCCCACTCTCTAGCCTGTGTGTGACAAGTAGTGTTGCCAACAATCTCCAATTTAACAAGGTGGTTTCTGCCCTCCTCTGCAGGAGCTCCCACCCTCACGGCTGCTCATTCCTCGCCCACAAATTAATTCTCCCTCCACCAGAGAACCCAGCAGCAGCAGTCAGGGCCGGCTCCAGGCACCAGCGCAGCAAGCAGGTGCTTGGGGCAGCCAACGGTAAGGGGCGGCACGTCTGGCTCTTCGGCGGCAAATCGGCAGTGGGTCCCTCAGTCCCTCTCGGAGGGAAGGACCTGCTGCCGAATTGCCGTCAAAGAATTGCTTGGGGCGGCAAAAATGCTGGAGCCGGCCCTGGCAGCAGTGCTGCGGGTTAACCTCTTCGAGGGGACAGGTGAAAACCCTGAGTAGAAGCCCATAGTTTGCCTGCCAGAATAGGCAAGTGAATATAAAGCACAAAGGGTCCTACTCCCTCGTTCTGCAGGCCTGGGTCAACCACAGAGTCGCAGGTTCATGAGCACCAACAGGGAAGGATTGGCACAGTGCATGAGAAGATCTGGGGTTTACTTGTTCAGTCAAGGAGAGACCATATTCCCTTCAAATGAGATGGGTATCTAAAGGCTGTCAATGCCCACTGTTGTTTTGGGGGACCCACCTCCCCGCTCCTCTCATGGCTTATGAAACCATCCTCTGACCTCAGAGGGGCTGGCGGAAGAAGGTTCAGTTACACACTGAGCTGTGGCAGGATGGTGGTGGAGTGCCCATCGGGCAGGCTGAAGGCGAGATGGTTTTGTCTAGAAACCATTTGGTGGTGAGTGTGGCTGATATCGTCAGTATGATTGGGGCCTGATAGCACTCTGTAAGCCTAAAGGTGAGTATTTTTGCATGGAGTGGGGTCAAGATGCTGTTGGTTTGCAGGCCTGGTACAAGCAACCAGATAGTGCCCCAATCATCACTGGGGCTGGATCCAGGCAAGCAAAGGAAAGGAGGGACTCCTTGTGTGCCGCCAAACAGGGTGACATGGGTGAGGAGATATGATGCTGGGATAGGGGCCTGTAGTGCCGTGATGGGGCATGCGTTGTGGGACTGTGAAGCAGTAAGGCTTTATACTGTTGTACTGCACCTATCACGAGTGTTGTCAATTTGGTAGAGGTGTTATGTGATTATGAGTTTTAGATACTTTATGAAGAGTTCAGGACACAACTTCCTGCCTCTTCCTTCTATAGCAAGCACCCTCACCCCCTCGTATTGTCCAAACAAGCCAACTTATTAACATAACTAAGAGACTGAAAATAAAAGAAACGTGACTAAAGCCATTGCAGATGGAGCATGGCCAGTCCACAAATAACTACTGACCAATGTGCAGAATGAAGTAAAGTGCTGGTGCGCACATGACATTGAAAGACAGAGTGCAGATCAGTGCAATTATCTGAGACTCAAGGTCAGTCTCCCTGGTGGTGGAACTGGGTGTCAGAAGTGTGCCCCCTGCTCTCCTGCCCCCAACAGAATGTGTTGCCCACGTGGCATGGATGGCATGTGCAGGGTACATCTGTCTGTTCCGGTGCATACAGATATTCACTGACCACCCAACTGCAGAGTTTTCCAGGGCCTGCTCTGGCTGCAGGACGTGGGACCCTGGAGAACAGTGCAGCCCCAGAGCTGAAGTTTGTACTTATAGAGCTGATGCTGTAGTGGGCTATGCGCTGGTACTGGAGGTGGATATTGAGCCCAATGGCCACCAGGTCTATCAGCTGCTCCAACCGTAACCGGTCCTGGTCCCTATTCCATGCTTGAGGAATTGGGGCCAGCATTCTCTCCTCCCACTGTGCATCCCATTCCTCCTTCACCTTCTAGTATCATCAGTCTTGCAGTGCACAGTGATAACAATTTCCTCTCTGACCCTCTTCCTTTTCCCTTGCTGATGGAGGGTCCTGTCCCAAAGCGTCTGAGAGGGAGGGTTGCTCCAACTGAGATGGAAGTGCCGGCCAAGAGATGAAAGAGCATATGATTTTTTCTACCATGGGGGCGGGGGGAGAATCCCTCATTTTACATTTTGCATCATGGCAATGCCACAGGTTGGTCCTTTTATCACCTTGGTATGCTCTGATTGCATCTTTATTCACTGGCCTGCTGAGAAGCTCCCGGTAACCATGTTCCCAACCCACAGACCCACTATGGTAAGAATTGCAGATTAAATTCATTTAAAAAAAGAAAAAGAAAAAATGTTGGGCCTACTTGGGGTGTTGGGGAGTGTATCATGATCTGTCTGGGTTCAAAAAACAATTAGATAAGTTCATGGAAGATAGGTCCATAAATCGCTATTAGCCAAGATGGTCAGCGATGAAACCACATGCTCTAGGTGTCTCTAAACCTCTGAATGTCAAAAGTTGACACTAGATGACAGGGGATGGATCTCTTGATAAATTGTCCTGTTGTGTTTCATTCCCTCTGAAGCATCTGGCACTGGCCACTGTCGGAAGACAGGATACTGGGCTAGATGGACCACTGGTCTGGCCCTTTATGGCCATTCTTTTGTTCTCTGTCTCCGAGTCTAGCAAACTATCTTAATGACTACATAACCAGCTGAGTATGTGGTAAAGAGAAGACTCCAACTCAGCTATTTGCTTTCAGTCTCTGGCTGAAGGTACTTCGGGTGTGAGGGTTGAGTATCAATTATTTGTTTTTAATGTTTATATTAAAATATTTGTAAAATAGGGAAGATGTGTCATGACCAGTGGAACTGGAATCGGAGGGCCCGTGTTCCCTGGAGAGACTGTTACTGACATGACACCAGGGGAATAAGGAACATGGGGAATAATGCTAGAAGCAACCCAGCCACATGGACAGAGCAGAGCACAGGGTTTAATGAAGTGTCATTTGTTCAATGTGACCAGCATTCAGCTTCACACTTTGTGAATAAAACAATGTGGGAATCCTACTAGGGGCCTGGCGCCAGTATTGGCTTTAACATGATTTCAGACTGGGGAAGCGTTGCAGGGTGTTTATCTTCTAGAGTTCCCAGAGTGGAAGAGGGGGCTACGTTTCCAGGCCAGTGGAGGAATTCCATCTATCTACAGCAAGGAGATGTTTTGGCTTTGGGTGCCTGAACAGAGTAACAATGAATAGAGAGGACTGGTAAGTGACAGGGGCAGCTGTTGCAATTTTGCCCTGCTTGGGAACCTGATTGACCACCTGCCAGGCACAGGGGAAAATTAGAGCAAACGCTACCAGGATGCTGGACTAGGATGCAGAAGCTTCCTAACAACAGAGCAGATTCTCCCTCCTTCTCTCTTCCCTGCAGCCAGGACATTATGACACGAATGCACAGAACAAGAAGTTTAAGCACTGAGATCCAGAAGGTTCTATGTCACTTAATTTAACCCTGGGCTTCATAATTCCTGAGTCTGGGGTGATGATTTCATGCCGTCAAGGTATAAATCTATATCATTACATTGGAGTGACTGTGTTACCAGGGAGAGCATGCTAGGTCTGTACCCCTTTAACACTTTTCCACAAGGAAGAATTGCAAGGGTAGTTAGAGTCACTAGTGGTATGTTTACATTTTTTTCCTCTACTTGGAATCCATCTTGGGTCAGACCTGGAGAAGAAGGGGAGGAAACAGCTGCCAGGGCAATTTTGTGGCTTCCGCCTTCAGCCAAAGCTAATCCCATCCTATTGCTTTCATTATCTCCCTTAGCAATAATTTTATTAGTTACCACTCTACAACCAAGACGCTGAACAAGACACAGCGCTCAGGTTTCAGATGTACATGGTGTTTGATTAGATGGGTGCACCCTGGTTTAGTAGTAAAGACGTCCATGTAACAGTTAACCAATTCTCTGGCCTCCTCCTGGTGGGACAGGGGCAGGTTTTTCCTGATGGGTACCTCTGTGCACTACCCAGTCTCTGACTCCTGGGCACCAAAATTTGCCTCTGGTGTCAGGACATGGGCAAGACACACCTCCTGGGCACTCCAGGGCTTCAATAAGGTGTCATGATATATCTGTGACACCAGTCGCTTGCCCACCAATCTAACCTCATAGTCCACTCCCTGACTTGTCTGAGGATCTCAAGACGCTCTTCCTTCATTGCCAGCAGAAGAACCCTATACACCGGCTGGTCGACCCAGAGGCAGGTGCTTCTATTGTACTTTTGTTCCTGGGAGTGATGTTCCACTCTCACCTTCTCCCTAGCAAAGGCCCCTACCAAATCCCGTCTCTTTCTCAACTTGAGGACACACTAGATGACATTCTGGCTCAGTGGCGTAGCTAGGATTGGAAATTTGGGTGGGCCCCCACTTACGGGTGGATGGGCAATGACAGACTGTGCTAGCTCAGCTTCTCTCCCGACATCACACTCTCTGCCTAGCCCTGGTGCCCCCAGAGGTGCACGCGCATGGGGTGGCTCAGAAAATGGCAAGGCAGAGCTTCCGGAAAGTAGCTTTCTGAAGGGCAGGTGCATAGCTCCGTCCTGGATTTCAAGTGCCCGAGTGATGATGTGGCAGCACTACACCCCTGCTCAGATTTGGGTGGACCTGGATGCCAAGTGGGTGGGCTGCGGCCCACTCAGGCCCACCTGTGGCTACGCCCCTGTTCTGGCTAGGGGAAGGACCTAACCGGGAAGCTCCTGCGGAGGACCAGCCACCACCCTTGAAGTTGCTGGGAACTGAAGCTTCTCCTGGCTGGCACAAATCCCTAATGTGGGAGGAGCCCGAGGAGGCGATGGACCCGGAGACCCGCGGAGAACCTAGGGACTCGTGGGAGACCCCAACTCTCAAGCCGGTAGGAAGCGACCTGGGGGTGGGGGGGTGACGGACTGGTACCTTGCCCCCGGTAAGCCTCAGCGTGTTTCGGTAGGACCCCTCCGCTGAGCCAGTGGCAAGGTCCTACGTTGCTGTTAGGGACGCGGGCCAGAGCCCGGTGGAGTGGGAGAGACTCTGGCCACTGGGCCGTGCTGCCCTGCAACCAGGGGCGATTCTATGGACTCTGGCCACTAGGCCGCGCTGCCCTGCAACCAGGGGCGATTCTATGGACTCTGGCAGTTAGGCCGCGCTACCCTGCAACCAGGGGCGTAAACCCTCACACACCTGATAGTTTACGATCCGGAACTGCAAGCTTGTGGATGAGTAAGACTTTCGTCCAGGGAGGTCCAGTCATTTTGGTCCTTGTCATACGGTGTAGCCCTGGAACAGTGCTGTCAACTCTGCTCATTCACAGCATCCATCATGAGGGAGTGAGGTGGGGGATGGGAAAACAAAAGGTCACAGTCCTTAGCAGGCTCATACTACTACTTGTCTGCCCTTTTACACTTGGTGGAATAGTGTCTGCCATACCATCTTAGGTGGATCCAGGAGGGAGCTGCAGAGTGTCCGCTACCCTTCTAATGAGGTTCTGGAACTGTCTGAAGTCATTGGTGATGGAAGGAGGGGCAGGCATAAGCACCTTATCTGGCGATGACTATGAAATAGGAGTTTCAGGGGCAACTTCCTCATCTACCCTAGCTTCCAACTCCTTAAATGACTTCACCTGTCTTGGAAGGGTGAAGGGAGGATGTGGAACTCCGGTCTCTCTCTGGGATGGTACTGGTGGTTTATTGAACTGTTACCTATAGGCAATCCAGTGGTTCCAAGATTGCCATTGCGGGGCATCCATAAGGGAGAGGGAGATGGCATATAGGGCTGGTTCCACCATGCTTGATGCACTGCTACATCCTCCCTGAGTGAAGGCAGATTTCCAGAGGGGTTTTAGGAGAACCCCTAACAGAAACCGAGGAGACCAACTGGGAGTCTTCTTCCTCCACGTTCTCCCATGGGGGAGAAGTCCATGGAAGAAACAGAAAGAAACAACATTTGAAGCCTGGGGAATTAGGCATACCCCACCAGAAGAAGACAAATCTCACGGGAGTAAAGAGAGTGGAAAAAGCAATCCTCTTATGTTAACTATACTAACGCTAACAACAACGCTAAACTAACTTTAATAGAAGTGAAGAGAGAGGCTGAGTATGCTCAAGATGGACACACTAGTGCGCCGTCTTGGGCCAAGGTGGTAGAGAAGGAACTCTGGGTGGTTCACCCCATGCACTCCTATATAGCCTCAGTGTCTGCCATGAAGAAACAAAGGACGCATGCGTGGGTTGAACAGGCACTGCTAGCTAGAAATCTCTGATCAAGGCCTCTAGAGGTGTATGTGCACCTGTAGTGGAGCACCCATATAGGCATTACTTGAAGAGCTATCAGGTAGCTTCCAGTGCATAGAGGGCAAGTGGGAAGTGAGTAGGTAGATATGCCAGGAGATACAGAAGCAGGACATTGTGGGAATGGAATTGGAGGACTATCTAAACATGAGGCCAGGTGCCTGTACTTTTGCTGTCTCCACACTATAAAGTGGACAGGTAAGAGCGTAGGTCAAGTATTAACATATGTTTGGCCCCATGCTACCAGCCAAACACACCAGCATGGATTCAGGGGCTTTGTAGCAAGGGGGCATGGCCTCCTTCCGAGACTGATGGGGAGGAACCACGGCCCACCTTCTGGTGGGCGCAGCTAGGACACCCTTACCCACCCTGCTGGAAGCAGAGGGGCAGGACAGGAAGTATAAAAGGTGGGCCCAGCATCTCAGTTGGGCTGGAGCCGCTGAGGAAGACATATGCCTCCCACCCGCTGCTAAAGCGGGAGCCTGAAGAGGACCTCTACAGTGCTGAGGACTCACCAAGATCACCAGAGCTGCCAGCCGACCTGGACACTGAGGAGCTACTGGGAATGCCGCTGGTGGTGTACCCCAGGGAGATGGAGGAAAACCCCCACATACAGGTACCCAGCGAGGGGAGTGTAGGAAGTAGCCTAGGGACACCAGACTATTGTCTGGTTGTGTTGTTGCCTGAATTCAAGTCAGCGTGTTTCTGCTGGAACCCTGCTGATCCAGTGGCGGAACACTCCAATGCTGTTAGGGCCCTGGGCTGGGACCCAGTAGAGTAGGGCTGGGACCCAGTAGAGTCCCCCCTACCCTCTGCTGCCAACCCCACCTCTGGGGTGGCAGCCTCCTCCCACCTTAGGTCAGGAGGCCTGTGTTTGTCTGCTGTCTGCCAGAGCTAGGACGTCAGACTGTTCGTTGCTCTGCCCTGCCTGTGGGCCTAAGCCCCTAAATTGTTTGGTGCGCCACCCTGGCTGAGGGCCTGAGCCTCTAGACTTGCTGCTCTGCCCTGCCTGAGGCAGAGTGCTGGATTACTTGCCTCTTGGCCCTGCCTAGAGGGCCAGGGCCTTAGAGACTGCTAATCTCCCAATAACCCTTGCCTTCCTAGGGATCCGAGAGCGATGGGTCATGGTCTCCTTCCGTGACTGACGAGGAGGGATGACCACACACTCCTACACATGGTGCAGAATGCGGGCAGCACTTGCCCCTTGAGACAGAGGGGGACTGCACTTGTTCATAACCCGCCACCAGGCCGAGTGTTACCCCTGGAACTGGATCAGCTGATGAAATGGTGGACTGAGAGCCAGCAGCAGCAACAGCAGCAGCTGCTCCAGCAACTTGGGGGCCCAGCAGCAGCAGCTGATCTGGCAGCTGGGGGCCCAGCAGCAGGAGTACCAGCCGCAGTGTTTCCAGCAACTGTCTGCCCTTCTGCCTAACCCCTCCAGTCCGGCTCCCAGAGGAGCGACTACCTCTGTACCCTCGTGTTGTCAGTACACCTCACAAAAATGGGACCAGGAGATGACCCAGAGACCTTTCTAATCATCTTTGAGTGGGTCATCTCGGATGTCGGTGGGCCCCAAACCAATGGGCCAAACTCTTGGCCCCTTACCTAACGGGGGAAGCCCAGGCCATATATCGTAGCCTCCCCAATTATGAGACCCGCGACTACAGGGCAGTAAGGATGGCTATCCTGGACAACTTAGACATCACCCACAGAACCTTTTGGCACCAGTTTCGGGGGAAGACCTATACACTCTTAGGAACTTAAGGACACCTGTTGGTGGTGGCTCCAACCCAAGTGGCACTCGACAACCAAAGTAGCTGAGCAGGTGGTTGTTGAATAGTTTGTGCATATCCTCTCACCCCAAGGGAGTGCCTGGGTCCTGCGACATCCACCCACCACCCTGAAGGTGGCAGTTGGCCTCATGGATGACTTCCTGGATGGACAGGCCCCCGTGATGCCTGAAACCATGATGGCGGCGTGAAGTCCCCCCCACCCCTGGCCTCAGAAAGACCCTCCAGTCCTAAAATAGCAGCCGGCTGGGAGTCGAACCATGGCAAGGGCCATCACAATGGTCCCCTGCCACAACCCATCCCAAAGTCCCACAGGACACTTGCAAGCCACAGCAGAGGTGGGAAGCCGAGGCCCAGACGGTGCCTGCGAAGATTGGGCCCTGTTTCACTTGTGGCAGCTTTGGGCACCTCCAGTGCCCAACCATGGACTGCCCCTTTGTGCAAGTTTACACAGGGGAGACCCATGGCTGCTGGCGCCCCACTGCCAAGGTGCTGATTCCCATGGGCCTTGGCAGGAAACAGGTACACGCCCTGGTGGACTCTGGCTGTGGGCAGACTTTAGTGTGTCAGGGGCTTGCCCCGGCAAGTGACCTGGCCAGATTCGGCTCCTCTGTATCCATGGGGATGTGAAGGTGTATCTGAATACTCAAGTGCCATTAACTGTGTATAGTGTGACCTGGGTAATAACAGCAGGGGTCGCCCTGAAGCTGCCTTATCCCATCATCTTCAGACTTGCCTGGCCGGAGTTCACCAGGATTTTGCACAGCACAAGCCTTCGGGACCTGCCAGAGAAGGTGGCCCTCGAGGGAGACCCCCTTGAGGGCAGGCTGAGGTGTGCAGGGAGGCTCACCCAGGCGACCCACCAGCCCCACGTGGGGGTCTCAGCACCCCCGGAGGAGACACTCCAACCCAGTCAGACGACCGGGGCGGCAATGAACCTATAGCACGCAGCCCAGTGGCCACAATTTGAGCTGACAGGGAAGCACCTATGAGGGTTTCCCAGGATCCTCAGACCCGCAAGCCCTGGTCCCAGCTAGTCATGCCACCAGTGTCACCGGCGGACAGTACATAAAATGGCTTATGACGTCCTCACAGTCAGCCATTTGGGTCAGGTGAAGACCCTGGCTTGGGTCTTGGCCTGGTTTTTCTGGCTGGGCTTACCACGAGATCTCAAAGATTACTGTGCTTCCTACCCGGAGTGCCAACTGCCAGTACCTCCAGGGGTACTGAAAGCTCCCCTGGTCCCGTTTCCGGTGATGGGAACACCCTTTGAGAGGGTCGTGATGGACCTGGTGGGGCCTCTTGCTAAAAGCGCTGCTGGCTACCACTACATCCTAGTAGTGATGGCTTAGGCCACCTACTTTCCCGAGGCAGTCCCCCATGGAACGCCACCACATGAAGCATCATGGCAGAACTCCTGAAGATCTTTGTTCAGGTGGGCTTACCCTGGGCTTACACCTCCTGGCTGCTCCATGAAGTTTGCGGCCTCCTAGGGATCAAGAAGCTGCGGACATCACCCCCAGATGAACAGACTGGTCGAGCGCTTCAATTGGATCCTCAAGGAGATACTCTGAAAGTTCCACCTAAAGACTCGCACCCTTGGGACCAACTGATCCTCCCCCTCTACTGCTTGCCATCAGGGAGGCACCGCAAGCCTCCACCTAGTTCTTGCCATCTGAGCTACTATATGGGCGTCAACCTCATGGTTTGCTCGACCTAATATGGGAGACCTGGGAACAGACCCAGGGGCTCCTACAGTACGTCATGCAACTGCAACACCACCTAACCCAGGCCGGGGACCTAGTGAGGGAGAATTTGCAGGCTGTCCAGGGGCCCTAGGCCAGGACTTACAACCGGGGAGCGCACTCAGACCTTTGAACCAGGGGATCAGGGCCACGTACTACTCCCCTCCGAGGAGGCCAAGCTTCTAGCCCGATGGCAGGGCCCATATGAGGTAATCCGCCAGGCGGGCCCCATTATCTATGAGGTCCATCAGCCGGATCAGCAAAAAGAGTGCCAAATCTATCATGTGATCCTCCTGAAATCGTGGCGCAAGCGAGTGGGGCTGCTAATCACACTGTAAACCCCCACCCCTCCCAGAACAGGAGTTGGGACCCCTGGTTCCTGCAGCTGCTGAGCCCAAGGCGCCTCCGCTTGGGGACACCCTCACCGAGGAACAAGTCTGGGCCTAAAAGCCACTCATTCTCCACTAATGGTTTTTTCAGCTGCTCACATGCTGTTCTGAACTAACCAATCTAGCAATTTACACAACTTAAGTTCCTTCATGGAGCTGGGTATGAGCTGGGTCGAGCAGTTTGAGATTATTTGTAAATCTTTTTCATTATTCAACCAATTCTACTATGAAGACTGCACTTTGGAGAAATTAAGGTCACACGAGGTCACCAGTTCTAGTGAATCAAATTTATCCAAGAGAATTGCCAAAAACGAGTGAATTCATAACAAGAGCTGACCACTGAGAGCCACATCCAGCAGTACGGGGGATGGTGTCTTCTTGTGTGTATTGTAGGTGGAGTGCAGGTCAACACCTGTGCTCCAGACTAAGGTAACATTGCCGGAGCGTTTCCATTTTAAAGGGATCCTTTCCACCTCTTTATAACTTTTTTTTATCTTTAAGGCTGAAATTTTCTAATCTAGACTCTCCTTAAGGTGATTAAAGAACAAAATCAGCCAAAATAGGCCAGACATTTGTAAACACAAAGAAAAAGAAAAAGAAAAAATACACTTTTACCATCGTTAAAAACAAAACAAAACACACCTTATACTGAACACCAATAGCATCTCTGGGGTTTGGTGTAGAAACTAGAAATTTCGCAGAATGGTTGCAGATATGCTCTTAGCACAGAGAAAATCTTTTAGAGAATTGGCCTAGTGCTGAGAATTTAAAAAATGGACTTTGCTAATGACCTATTAATACAGTAATACAAATAATTACAAATAATGTTAGTGTTCAGAAGCCTCCAGTCAGGATTAGGGTCCCACTGTAGACTGAGGACTGTACAGACATATATGTTAAAAGATATTCCCTGCCCTGCAAACTCTTACAGTCTAAAAATATATAGGAGTGAGAGAGAGCACACACTCCCCAAGAGCCAAATTACCGGGGTTTCACAGTTCTATTTACAGCTGTATGTTTGTATGAGTGCACAGGTGTGATTTTCAGCAGCTGTTATCTCTTATAAGGATGTTTATGTAAGAGATGGAGCGAATAGCAGGGAGGAAGGAGCGACATTGCTTGAGGGGAAATGAGTGGTGGGAAAGAAACCACTTTCTTCCTCACTCAGGCCTTGAGGGAGTTTGAGACTTGTGTAGATGAGGTTCTGTGGTTTCTGCAGTTCAGTCTGAGTTTTATAAGGATTAATCTCTGTATCTCACATGAGAGACTGTTGGGACCCTTTTTTTAAACACACACCTGAGACAAATCTCTCTGGATCAGGATATGTGTGTGTTCTTTCCTGTATGCACCAGTCTGTTTCAAAAGCTTCCTCTGCTAGTCAGAAATGTACTAACTCCTGCAAGAGCCAAGCATGTCACGGGAGAGCTGATGAAATATTTTTCTAATGAAAAATTATTCATCACAATTCCTGTTTTGAAGACTACAAATGCCAAAGAAATTTCCTTTTTGTGAAAAAAAAAAAATTAGAAAAATGTTTTTAATTATTTTCAAATATTTTCACTAATTTTTATTTTTTTGTCTTCTTGTTCCTTCTGTTTGGTGACTGAACTTTGTCCCATGCTACCAGGTGGTGTTCCTTGATCAGTGAGTGTGCCCCCACCTACTGGGAGAGTGTGGGATCAGCTGGCCTGCAGCTCACACAGGGTGAACTGCTGCTGCTCTGGCTGTGATGAGCATTGGTGCTAGGCCAACACACAGTAAATGACTGACCATCTGCTGGTGGGGTTCCCTAGAGGGCAGCTGAGCCACACTCCCTCCAATCTTTGGAGCAAAGGAAAAATTTGGGGGCTGGTGACTGTCTCACTCTTTGCAGCTGCTTGGCCCGGGGTTTCCATTACACAGGTCTGGATTCTGGACAGGCCTTAAACATTGTGAAGCTGGGCCCCTTCCACATCCTCTCACATCAGCCTCCCACTCTTCCTCCTCTCCCACCCCTGTGCCCTCTTCCCACCCTTTCACACTCCATAGGGGTTATAGCTGTGACATTTCCAGTATTGCCAACCCAAAAGTTCAAAAATCATGAGTCAGGGCCCAAAAATCATTACATTGGCCCCAAACCAAGTTTTTTTAAAAAGATTGTATTGCATTTTTTGCCTAACTTTTGATTGTTGAACATCCCCTGCTTATACCCAGTGGGTCTGTGTCCGTCCATCCGTTTGTGTGTCCATGTCCGTATGACAATTAGTGTAGCCTCCTCGCCTGAATTTATTAAGGTGATTTTTGGCCCCTGCTATGGGAACTCTCACCCCCACATCAGCCTGTCCCCTGCCCAGCAATTAATTCTGCTTTTCAACCCTGCTTCAATCCTGCCCCCACATCAGTTCTGCCCTCCTACCTCACCTTTGCTCCTCCTGCAGCTCCAGTCTGAAGTTGTCCCACTGGAACAATTCCAGGCTTAAGAATAGTCTGATATTGCATCCAATCCTATCTTCCAGGAATAATGAAGAGCTTGGGAAACACACTAGTATGCCATTAAAGCAGCTGTTCTAATCAGGTCCTTTCATTGCCTTCTACGGCTGCTTTATTCTGAGCTACCACAGGGCTATCACCCTGTAAGCATGGTAGAGGCATCTTGAAGGTCCAGAAGTTGCCCCCCAGCATCCACACCAGGATTTTGTGATTCCCTCAGATGAAATCTACTCCCAGTACAACATCACTGGAAATGTTGGTGTGACGAAGTGAGAATGTTTTGTTGTGTTCTTTGAATACTGAGGGGGAAGGTTGCAGGGGCGCTTGGCTGGGACTGCCTGCATGGGGGAAGGGAGATACCTGAGCATGTAACATGAGAGCCCAGGAGGGGAGTGGCAGACCAGGTAACACCTCTGACCGGGGAATCTGGACAAAGGACAGAGGCTGGGAGAGAGGAGACGCCTGGAAGGAGTTTTAGTTTTGGGAGCTGACTGGAAATGGAGAGGGGCGGCCCCACGGGGCTTGGGCTTCCCCACGGGCCTGGGGCCTCCCTGGGCCCCCCAGATGGACCTAACTAAGGGGGTCCTGTTGTCTGTACTGGCAAGACCTGTTTTGGACTGTGTTCCTGTCGTCTCAATAAACCTTCTGTTTTACTGGCTGGCTGAGAGTCACGGTGAATCCCAGGAAGAGGGGTGCAGAGCCCGGACTCCCCCACACTCCGTGACAGTTGGTCACCACAATAAAAGCCCATTTAGTAGGGTGGCCCTACTGCCACAGCAACTTCTAGTTTCCCTGGGTGAGTGGGTGTGGCTTCCCACTGTTGGGCAATTTCATCTCCCAAGGTCTTTGCCTCTGCATCACCCGCAAATGTCATCTGGCCAGGGACCCACTCAGGAAACAGTCTCTCTCTGACCCACCAGATGGCCGTGCACAGCTTGCCCCTGGGCCTCCTCCAATTTTTTAGCCATTTCCCTCGCAATCTTTTCTAGAGTTGCTGTACAGGAGTCACACTTGGGCTGGGAATTAACAGCTGATCCCTTTAAGGAAACATCACTTTCTGCTTCCACATTTGTAACTCTGTGTATAATTTGGCCCTTAGGTTTGTCCAGTATGTGATCTTTGTTCATCATCAGCTTATGAAGATCCTCTGTTGAACAGATCTCACAGATCTTGGGAGACAGACCTGTCCTCGCTTACAGACAGCCCCCCAACCTGAAGCAAATACTCACCAGCAACCACACACCATACAACAAAAACACTAACCCAGGAACCTACCCTTGCAACAAACCCCGCTGCCAACTCTGTCCACATATCTATTCAAGTGACACCATCACAGGACCTAATCACATCAGCCATGCCATCAGGGGCTCGTTCACCTGCACATCTACCAATGTGATATATGCCATCATGTGCCAGCAATGCCCCTCTGCCATGTACATTGGCCAAACCGGACAGTCTCTTCGCAAAAGAATAAACGGACACAAATCTGACATCAGGAATCATAACATTCAAAAACCAGTAGGAGAACACTTCAACCTCTCTAATCACTCAGTGACAGACGTTAAGGTGGCAATTTTGCAACAGAAAAGCTTCAAAAACAGACTCCAACGAGAAGCTGCTGAACTTGAATTAATATGCAAACTAGATACCATTAACTTAGGTTTGAACAGAGACTGGGAATGGCTCGGTCATTACACTAATTGAATCTATTTCCCCATTTTGAAATAGCCTCACACTTTCGTGTCAACTGTCCGAAATGGGCCAATTGATTATCACTTCAAAAGTCTTTCTCCCCTGCTGTTAATAGCTTCTCTTAATTAATTAGCCTCTTACAGTTGGTATGGCTACTTCCACCTTCTCATGTTCTCTGTATGTATAAATATCTTCTTACTGTATGTTCCATTCTATGCATCCGAAGAAGTGGACTGTAGCCCCCGAAAGCTTATGCTCAAATAAATTTGTTAGTCTCTAAGGTGCCACAAGTACTCCTGTTCTTTTAGTTTATAAATGGGATTCTCTCACAGCTTGCCACTAGGCATAGGCCCCCTCTCTGCATTGCCAGTTCCAGATTCAGTGCAACAGATTCTGCTTCATTTCAGCCATCTCCCAGGCAAAATAGTGCAGGGAAAATCCTTTCGAACAGTGTCTGCAATGCACACAAATACCTACACAGATGTTCCCCTCCCTGCCACTTCCTGGCTTGCCATTCCTTCCAGTATTTCAAAATGACAAATCTCCCCCCATGGTGGTCATACAAATGTTCATGTTACTGTCTATAAAAACCATGATCCACACAGGGAAGGTGCTGGTAAAATTAGTTGGAGTCACCATCCAAACACACTGCTAGGTATGTGCTGCTTTTTCACCAGACCACTCATTAACAGAGCAACAGCTTAAAGTCTGCCAACTATTCACAGACTCCAGTCTCATCTGCAAGATCAGTTCATTTCTTCTCAGGCAAAACTGCTTTTGCCATCTTGAAACTGGTGCCACCAGTTGTAATACTTGCTTGTAGAACCCAAAGTATTTATTGGGACACTGCAAGTAATAACTCCAGCACCACAGGCAGGACTGAACTCCCATCTATAGGCTGTCCACACTAATCATTACTGTATTTTCATTATTTTTTTCTCTAAGGGCTTGCTACATGGCCCTGCAATTTGAACTAGAGGGGTGCAAACTGCACTGTGCACTAGTATTCTTTGCTGTAACTGCCCCATATAAACCCTGCAGGTGCAAATAAAAGGTACAAAATTTGCACTGCCATACTCCTGAAACAGGACTACATTAATGCAAACTACGTAACTTTTAGTTTGCGCTCACAGGGTCTACACCAGGGGTGGGCAAACTTTTTGGCCTGAGGGCCACATCGGGTTTTAGAAATTGTATGGAGGGCCGGTTAGGGAAGGGGGTCATGCCCCCCCCCCCGGGACTCCTGCCCCATCCAACCACCGCTTCTCCCTGTCCCCTGACTGCCCCCGGAACCCCTGCCCCTGAATGACCCCCGCCGCCCCATCCAACCCCTCCTCTCATTCCTGACTGGCCCCACTTCCCCCATTCAACCCCCCTGTTCCCCACCCTCTGAACAACCTGACCCCTATCCACGCCCCCACCCGACCACCCCCCCGAACTCCCCTGCCCTCTGTCCAACCCCCCCTGCTCCCTGCCCCCTTACTGCGCTGCCTGCTACAGGAGCTCGCAGCACGCCGCGCAGAGCATTGCGCCAGCAGCACAGTGAGCTGGGGTAGGGGGGACAGCGGGGGAAGGGCCGGGGACTAGCCTCCCGGGCCAGGAGCTCAGGGGCCGGGCAGGAGGGTCCCGCGGACGGGATGTGGCACGCGGGCCGTAGTTGCCCACCCCGCTCTACAAAGTGCAGTTATAGTGTAGCACATTAGTGTGCACTGCTATTTATACCACTGTAGTTCAAACTGCAGGGCCATGTAGGCATGCCCACAGCATTTAACCCTAGAGTCAGCCTTGCTAGCTTGTTACTATTGTGACAGTCAGGCTGGATAGATGTAAGAGCAGGGTCCTGTTGGATTCCCTATAAGCTGAAAAGGGGTTACCTCAGGTCAACTAGGGACACCTGAGTCCAATTAAGGACTACCTGAGACTTTTAAAAACCCCTCCTCGGGTGAGAGACAAGCTGCTGCAGGGCTAGTGGCAGCAGGGAGAAAGGCTTCTCCAGGTTGGATGGTTGCTCGTCTCTTTACAGTGGAAGCTGCCTGCCTGCCTGTTTAGGGGAAGAACTGGTACTCCAGGGCCAATAAGAGGCCACATGCCCCGGAGAGGAGTAGGAAAAGGTATTCCCCTTTGGTTTGTGTTATGAACAGGTTTCTTTTTTTTTTTGGTGTAGGGGCACTCCTTGGGCCTGCTCGGAGGCCTACTTGGAAACTATTGATAAATAAACACCATCTGGAGTGGGACTGACTTACTCAAGGACCCCACTGCCAGAGGGGGAAGCAGTGAGCCTGTTGGGGTGGAGGAGGTGCCTTGCTACACTATCTAGTGATCAGTCAGGACCTCCCCTCCTTGTTTTAATGCTCTGATGTGAAGGGGTACTGGGAACAAACTAGACTGTATGTGTTGGTCCCAAAAATATGATGTGGGTCAGATTGACAAGGGGACAGCCACATGACAGGGGCCCCATAATCACTGGCTCCAGCTGTATCAGACACAAGCAACACACTGATTGTGTGGGTCCTATCCTGCATTAGGGTAATTGCAGTATTCTCTGAACTGAGCACTGACCTAAAGCTGGTACATCCTAGGGACAAGGATCAAGGAAAGGAAGGGGTGGGGGGAGGGGGTGACTGATTCAGTGCTGAGACTAAAGGGAGTGGTGCCAACTTTCCCTTTTGTTTTCCCTGTAATGGGCTGAGTAATTGGGAAGGTGTTGTGAGGTGGACAAGGCAGAGGGATGCTCTGTCCTTTAAATGGCACAGTCCACTTCTTATTTACCTTCCCCTTACTCGCAAAGGAGGGGTGTGGGGTTTTTTTTAATCCCAGTGCTCAGGTTTTATGTAGTATGGAAATTTGTGGAAGACCTAGTGAAATAGTGCTCTTAAGAGACAACTAGGAGTGGAATAGCAGGGGGCTGCAGGGCAGGATTGAGAAGCATTGGCAGAACTGGGTGGGGAGCCCAGGACTGGAATAGCAGGGGGGCTGCAGGGAAGGACTGAGGGGCATTGGCAGAGTTGTGAAATAGATACTTTCCCTTGCCCACAATATTCCTGATGATTCACCCAAGAGTCATGCATAACTCCATTGCCCTTTTGTTACTGTCTTTTTGGGATTGCCTCTCGCCTTAACTAAAAATTGCACACATCATTGCTTACATAGGCCTAGCAATCCACCTAATAGAGAGACAGCAGCATATTAAACAGCTGCCTGTGATTTGTGTAGGCAGCAGCAGGGGGCACCAGAGATTTCTCTGCCTGCAGCAAATAGGCATGCTTTAGGCCTGACTTGAAATTACACATGCACCAGTAGAAATCAGGCTTTTCCAGTTATCCATGTTTCTTCAAAATCTGCAGGGTTCTGCCCACTGATGCCTAGAACATTCCCTGAAATTTTGGAATCGGTCAGCTGGGGTGTTCATAAGTTATTATTGCACTACAAAAGGGAAATGCCATTGCGTTTACTAGCAATAAGTGTTCTTCAGTTTCATGCCACTAAAGTGTGTAGAGAGAACAAGATAACCAGGACCCAGGCATGTGGAATTTGAGAAGTTTATTAGGGGGAATGTTACATGCTTTGACCAACTACTGTTCTCAGTCTGAGTGTGGAACCAGGGTCATGTGTGGTCTTCTAGATCTGGAGGGAGTTCATGGAGGGGATATACACACTAGGGTTGAATCTAGCCAAGTTACCTACTGCACAGTCACAGCGTGCAGTCAGTCAGATTGTAAGTGTAACATTTACTAACAGTCTATAGTCCGAGGGAAATAAGCTGTCTGGCTTCTTTCCTCAGTTCACATTCCATGTTTGTCCTGTGAAGAAGAAAAAACACACAGTAAAAACCATGAGTGATTGTAACAGGGTGATGCTCTGGCCATCCTCTGATGTTCCAGAAACTGCTCAGACCCACTTTCTTTTAGTGTTCAGTCTGTATTTTATTCCAAACCCTTCCACCAACACCAGTACAGGGCAACATCATGGTTTTTAATCCTACATCTTTCAATCCATCTTTACCAGGGCCCTAAGAGAAAAAGAGATTTCCTTGTCTTGGGAACTCTTTCAGTCTGGACTCAGTGAGCAAGTCATCCTTTCCTTGTAGCACTTCCTTCCTGTCTTATCAGGTTAGCCAGCTGAGGTCTAATTTGTTCCTTACCTTCCCAGCCTCTCCTTCTGATTAGCTAATTGTGCTAGCAGCTGTCCCTGGGGGAACTAATTGAGGCTAAAGCCATGAGGCTGCTGTCCCACCTGTCAGACCTCAGCACTCTGTCACAGCAATGAAAGGGGGGAGTCTGCACCAAAAAAAGAGCCCAATTTTCTCCCCAGAAAATGTTGCCATTCTGTACAGATAAACAGGCTAGTCCTGAAAGGGGGGGTTCTATTAATTACATGAAACATGTAGAGCAATCCTACATCCCCACCCATTGGGCCCCACCCATGCTCTCTCCTTCACTGCTGTAACTCTGTGGACTTCATGGAAGTTACTCTTGATCTATGCTGGAGCGAGAGAGATCAGAATCTGCCCCATTGGCTTTAATGAGAATTCTGGTTGTGCCAGGAGGGAAAAATCCACACTTAATCCCACTTCCTTTTGTTTCCTGCTCTACAAACCACTGCAGCTGTAGAATTCAGCACAGAGATTTTCACCATGTTTTAGGCAATTTCATGCCCCACATGTTTCACTTTTCCATGAAGCTCCCTGAAGTGGCTGTTACAAGATCAGCACCGTGAGACATTTCAAATCCTGAATATGCAAGAGTTCCGATCCCAGAGTCACCTTCAGCTGATGGGTGGGATTTTCAAAAGTGCCTCAGCAGTACACTGCTCACTGACTTTCAATAGCACGTGTGCTCCTAAGTCATTTAGTTGCTTTTGAAAATCCCACCTGATGGGCCCATTTTCTGCTCAGGAATAGGTTTATTTTCACTGTAAAAAGGGGTTCATTTCCAAGCCAAACATCTGCAAAATCTTTTATATTTTTCCAGTGACAGGAGCTCATTTTCAAATACCTTACAAAACGCCTCAGAGCATTTTGGATTTGGAACAGCTCTTCCTGTCATTTAACTACATCTCTGCATACCACCCACTCTCTCCTCCCCCCACCTTGCCCTCTCCCCATTCTTATCGCTCTCTATGTAGCTTATCACTCACAGGTTGCTCTACTCGCTGCAGACTTGCAGCTGCTTTCCGGGTGAGATGTCTGACCACAGGCTGTGCTGCACTCAGCAAGACGTGTTTGCCTGGAAAAGAAAAAAACCCAATGTCACATTCTATCAAACCACTGCTGTAACCTCCACATAACTGTCCCCTGCCCCAATTACAGAGTATTCCCAACTCACAAACACCTTTGAGAAGTTGAATACTGTGTGATGCTTCCCAGGGATATCCATGGATGTGAGGTACCTCGCTACCACCCACCCTGAGCATGAGGAAGCCTTGTCTGTACCTGCTGTGGGTCAACTCCCCAACACCACCAGCCTGTGGCAAGACAAGCACTACTTTCCAGGCCCTGCTCTCTTTATTAGTTAATGATAGATACACTCCAACCCTTGAGCCCTCCAAGCATACACCTGCAGTGCTAAGCCCCTGATCCACTGGACACTCTCAGCTTCTCCAAATCTGCGGTTCCCAATGAGCAGTACAGCACAGCTGATCAGTTATACCATAGAACACAGCTCTGCTTTACACACAGCATTTAGATTTGTTTACAGAGAGAGTTTTTTTTTTTAAGCAAAGAGCAGAGATTCAAGTGAAAAAAAGCAGAAATTTTGGAAACAAAGTGTTACATATGATTTTATTTTATAACATGCATTCTAGAGCCTATACTTTACTTGTCATGTCAGATAGAGCAAAAACTCACCCCAAATCCATCCAGTGTATTACAGCCAACCTAGGCTGTGATCTTCCATTCATGGTACAAGTATGCTAACCCCTTGCCTCCTCCGTGGAAAGATGCAGAGTTTGTTTGTCCCTACAGCTGTAGTTTAAAAAAAAAAATTCCATTGTCTTCACTGGAGACTTTGCAATCACTTGATTAGCATTTTGCTCAGACTGTAAATAGGTGTTCATTCTGAAGTATACAATACTCAATTTAAATGTAGACAGACCAATAGATAAACATTTTCTGGCTGAAAGAAACTTGCTTATCCACTGCTGGTAGGTGCATCCAACTCACAGAACTTAAAACATAATTTTCATTATATATGCATAACTTCTTACAGCTTAAGGATAGCTCAGTGGTTTGAGCATTGGCCTGCTAAACCCAGAGTTGTGAGCTCAATCCTTGAGGGGGCCATTTAGGGATTGACCCTGCCAGCAGGTAGGGGATCTTGGAGGACAACTACAGCACTGGTGGGGTGCAAAATAAACTTTATTAAGAAGATGCAAAAACAGGGAAAATTCAATAGTGAGGGGTATGGGGTTAACTTAACCACAGCTATGCAAAATGAAATTACAACTTATCTAGACTAAGAACCTAATTCTAATAGGTGCACCTTACACTTATGCCGCTTCTTTGATCGGGAGGGGGAGCAGTTCCAGAGGGCAGAGTGGTGTGTGCCCAGGGTACAGCCCGGGGGTGGGGGTGTTAACTAGTGGTGGCTGCAGCAGTGGGGTGGCTGCAAGCCGGCAGCCCAGGATACAGTCCAGGAAGGCACAGCCTAGCAGCGGCACAGGCTTATTTCTAGCAGCAAAGGCGCTGCGGAGCAAGAAACAGATTACAGATACAGACCCAGGAGTTAGCTTGGGTCTGTCTGCTGGGGAAACAAGGCCAGCAGCTAGGACAGGGGGAATTTGCAAGAGGGGGTTCTTACCAATCCCCAGGACAGCAGTGAGCACAGAGACAGGAACCGCAGTAGCATCGGAGGATGGAGAGAGGACTCGATTCGCTTACAATAATCAGGAGATCTCCAGGCACAAATTCGTTGTTCGTGGGAGGGGGGTTTAAAAACGGGGGTATGCTCAAAAACAAACGAGAGCAGGGAGAGGGCCCCCCAAAGACCCCTAGCTGATCAGACCAGGTGGCAAAGCAAGGACCTTCTCCGAGGTCTGATCAGAAAATGTCCGGTTTTAAAGGCAAACTCAGGCAGTTTCCCACCAGTACTTTTGATTGGCTCCTCTTGATACAGGGGAGGAGAGAAGGCAGGGAAAGGCTGCAGGTAAGCATAGGCATGCCTGGGCATGTTCTGAGCCACAGGTATGACTCATATGCTTAATTAGTTGGCCACTTCAGGTCTTGCATTTCTGGGCAGCGCCCCCTACACCGAGCCCGGGTCTGAACAAAGGAACCAAACGAAGAAGCAAGAAGCCCCCTCCCTAGGCAGAGCGATGGCTCCAGTTAGTCTGTACAAGCCATTCCTATGAATAGGGCTGTGACTTTAGTTAGCACAATGGCCGGGAGGGGCGGCCACACAGGACAAACAGAAAGGAGAAGGGAAAAAGGAATGCAGCAGGGGGACAGCTGTAACAGACAGGGATCTGGGGCAAAAATCAGTACTTGGTCCTGCTAGTGAAGGCAGGGGGCTGGACTTGATGACCTTTCAGGGTCCCTTCCAGTTCTATGAGATAGGCATATTTCTATTAACCGCACATACATTTTGCAATGATTATGATGGCCAGTGTGACAAGATTTCAGTAGAGATCTTGCATCAGACTCTGACAAAGTACTATGTAAATACCAGGCCCAGGGGGATCCCTGTAACACTTATGCATCCCTGTGTCTTCCACCAGTTGGCACCAAGAGTTCCCCTGGCTCACAGCCTCCCTTGTTTCAGAATGACCTGTCTTCACAGCTGATCTATAAACTCATGGGCAGAATCTGACATGTTCAGTAAGTCACTAAATATTTGATGAAACTCTCTTGAAATCTCCCCATTTTGGACTGATCCCATCCCAAGGCAGAGCTACAACATACACACAGTGTCTGGTGAGTTCCAGTGAGTCCACTGGCCACATCTGGGAGGGACATGAGGCTAACATCCAACACACAGGCTGGTTGTGGCCCTTTGTCAATTGTGGTAAGGTACCAACAGCAAAGGGCAAATAAACATCACCCAGTTTAGTGGAAATAGACAAGGATCTCAGCCAGGCCTCCTACCTCTTTTATAGTAACCGTAGATCAGCACTGAAGCTGGTTTGATGTTGGACACAGGAAGTTCTTGCTCAGCTGAGAAAGGGAAACTGATATTCTTCTGAGAGACCTGGGAATGGGAGGACAGAGGAGGGCATTAGATGATTTCTTTTAATATCAATTTCTCTTCACCAAAGGCCTACTGACGTGGATTCCAAATACATGGGGCTCTCACCTTGCATGGCACAATCACCCCAGAGAGTCCCTGTTCACCTGATCAGTTTCTTTACAGTTGTCTTGTTAAGATTTTTGGCCCTGAGACTAAAAATTTTCAAAAGGCATCTGTTTAAAACTTGTAGACATATATAACACTAGGGGGGAAATCTCTCTTCGAATTTATGTTCTCCATGTAGAAGTGGACACACTTGTTCTTGGTTTCCACCTGCATCATTACACAATCATCCTGAAGCTTTAAACAAGGAAATGGGAAAGAGGATCCATTATTAACAAGCATTAAACATAAGAGGCATCCCAGATCCTGCAGAAATGCCCATGTGAATGGCACGGGAATGGGTTACTTATGGAGGTGATGGAATCTCCTTCCGTAGAGGTTTTTTAGGGTCAGGCTTGACGAAGCCCTGGCTGTGATGATTTAGTTGGGGATTGGTCCTGCTTTGAGCAGGGGGTTGGACTAGATGACCTCCTGAGGTCCCTTCCAACCCTGATATTCTATGTGATGATATTATGATTCACCACTTCTATTCCTGTGAAACAGTGGCATCTAGTGGTCAAAGTGGGAACTGCAAAATAATCACTGGAGGCAAATTTTCAAACATATTTTGATACCTATAAAATCTGCCTCTAGGTAGATAGTGTGTGTGTGTGTGCTAAGCTAGTCTGCAGCAGTTTGACAGGAAATCCACACACAGCTTGAGTATAATGTTTGTTTCATTAAGTGGGTTACTGGTTGTATGTAATGAAGGGAATGGCAAAGTGTCCTGAACTAAGTGGGCTCCAGTGAATGCCCGCATGGCTCAGAACGCTGGTTGGCTGGCCTGGTCCTCTCCCTTTATCCAGCCCAGGGTATAACAGCCTGTAACCCCCTCTGCCCATGGGGTGGTTTATTCACCTCACTCCCATCCTTTACCTTCTACCAGGATGATCTGAAGGGATGAAGCCTGAGAGCATCTTGCCATCAACAATGGCCATACTGGAGCTATTGCACGTCCTGGCATAACTGAAATGAGAGAGACTGGATTAGTCTGGACCACGAATGAGGAGGAAACGTTCTGCTCCAGAGCATGAATAGCCTGTGAAGATCTTTCTGATTTACCTGTTGCACTCTGATAGCTTAATGACATGGAGGAGAGAGAGAGGGTAGCGAAGGGCCCCCTGGAGGGACAGGGCATGAGAGGAGGCCTATTAATACAGTGCCTGGTTTCTATGGTGCTGGTGCTCTATAAACACCTAGAGACAGAAAGGGTGTTGCCATGAAGCACAGTAAGTTCCATGCAGGGTGAGGGAGCTAATGTTCCAAGTGTTTTACTAGGACCATAGTACAGAGACATGATCCAAAATTATTGGACCTTGTTATCTGGGGACTTGTGATGGGGTGGACTAGGCCCAAAGGGCCACTGCTTGGAGGCCTCAGGGTTTGCCACACCCATCCCAGGAAAGGAGCTGTGGACAGATCCTCCAAGCAACCTAGAGTGGTTGCGTGGAAGCAACCAATCAGAGGGGCTGCTGGAACAGCCAATCAGGGGCCAGGAGGGCCATATAAAAGGAGCTGCAGAACAGATCAGCAGTTAGTTGCTGTTTGGAGCTGGAGAAGAAAGGACTGTGTGCCTGGTTGAAGAGCAGCAGGCGCACAGAGAGCTAAGTGGGGGCAGGGCCTGTGGCAGCGAGAGGCTCCTGGCTGGCTGCTAGGACTGAGCCAAAGACAATTTGCTAATAGGGACTGGGGGAGCAAAGAAGGAGCTCCTGGCTGGATGCTGGGACTGAGGAAGGACTGAGCCCGGCTGTAGGAAGGTCGTGTCTCCAGGGAGGAAGCCTTGGGGATATGGCCCCATACCAGGGCTGGGACTACTTAACGACTGAGCCCAGGGAGGGCTAAAGGGGTGCAGGGAGTAAAGGTGAATCATCCCCATTATAAAACAGCACTAACACTGTACCCAGCTATTTAGTATATATGTGCACTGCAGGGCATTGTTGGATGAATCAGAAATGCTTAGTTGTGTATCATAGGCTCTATACTGCTAACATCTAGTGGAGAATCTCCTTTTGCTCCAGTCATTGAGGCCCAGGTTTTTGGGGTAGGAGAAGCCAAGTCCTATGCACACAGTCACAGTGCAGCCCTGAGGGGCCATGCAGTTCTGCAGAGTGACATCAGGGAAGTCCCTGGGTGCCCCAGATTTGTAACAATATTTATAATCGGTAGTCCTGTTTTAAACCCTCCTCTCCCCCGTTTCCCAGTTGGCTGGTTCTTGTCATTCAGGGAGCTGGGGCAAGGGTGGGAAGTGACCTGTCTGAAAGGAGCAGATCAAACTTTGCTGCAAGGCTGCTGTGCAGGAAGCATTCACTGTCTGCAGAGAGAGATTGAACCCAGATGTATTTTGGGGCACGAGGATCTTGTATCTCAGGATTGTCTATAACAAAGGGAAAATAATCCTGACAATAAAACCCCAATCACTCCCATCCTGCATTTAACACTGTGGCAGTTCTCAAACACCTTTCTGACAGATCTGCCTCTATCCTCTCTTTTCCACATCATTAAGTTCAGATCCAGATTCAATTTTGACTCATACTACAGCACAGAGACTCCTCCCGGCAGAAGATTGTATCTGCAATGGAGACACAATCCATTGCAGTTAATGTCCCCCAGAAACCTCACTGCCTGGGAAAGAGGAAAACCAAAAAGAGTGCAATAGGATGTAATTGGCATAAATTTCACTTGGAAATGCATCTACTTCTCTGAGCAGGATGATTGAAAATGATGCTGCCATCATGGAGACAACTTACAATGGAGTGACTCATCCTGCTCTGGACAGACAGACAGCAGTGGGAAAAATGGTTTGCCTCATGTACCACTCGGAGATTCTAAAGCTAAAAAAATAAATCTACTCTTCTGAGTGCAGAATTGATCTGAAGAGACTTAAGAAAAAGAGTTCCTTCAAAACAGTGAAGGAAACACAGGAACAGGATACATGAAAGAGAAAGAAGGAACTAAGGAGACAGAGTGAATAAAGAATGAAACAAAAAGCCTAAACAATGAAACAAAGAACAAAAGAAACAAAGAAAGAATGACTGTACCAAAGAACAAAAAAGAGGCAAACACAAGAATGGTTCATTACTGGGTGGAGCTGCTCCACGGTGAGGGGCAGTGGGCTGGGGATCTTTGAGCTGCACATAGGGCTTGGCTACACTTACATTTTATAGTGCTCTAACTTGCTGGCTCAGGGGGGTGAAAAATCTCCTCCCTGAGCGCAGCAAGTCAGAGCGCTTTAAAGCGCTAGTGTAAACAGGCTCCAAGCGCTGGGAGCACGTGGAGATGGATTACCAGGAGTGCTGGGAGAGCTCTCTCCCAGCGCTCGCGCGCAACCACACTTGCACTTCAAAGCGCTGCCCCAGGAGCGTTCCCGCGACAGCGCTTTGAAGTTTCCAGTGTAGCCATGCCCATAGACACAGCCATTGCCATTCACATACAGGGAACATCAGGCAGGGCAGTCTGCTGAGGCAGCAGGCGGTTCTTGCTGTCCACTTGCAAGCTCCTTTTGAAGGATTTGCTGGAGTGGATTTTGATAGAGTTTTGGCTGTCCTTGGTCCTTAGTGTGGATGTAATATTAGGGGCAGTGCAATATAACAGGCATTCACAGTGTTTTGCGAGAGTCCTAGCTACCAGTTCACACCCAAGGGTTTGTTTTACGTGGGTATATCTGAGCATATCATATTAGCTGGGAACTGAGGGAGACACGGTAGATTCCCTCCCTTTGCTGCCCTCCCTGCTGGTTCTAGTCTCAGCAGTACAGAATTTGGAGAGATGCCCTTACCTTTTGTGCAGAGGAAGGAGCTCTGGGTCACCTCCTTTTGAATGCCTTCAGGCTGCTCAGACACAAATAAATGTGACTTCATGAAATGCTAAACATGGTGTTCTGGTCTACCCTGGCCTTGGTGCTCCCAATGGGGGGATATAGTAACCTGCAGATTACACGCACAGCAAGTGGCGTTATGGTGGGGGAGGGGACTAGAAGAACTGGCTGAGAGGAACATTTGCCCATAGCTTAGCAGGCAGGGGTCAGTCATGCCCATTCTTCTGATGCCAACCCCCCCACTGCTCCGTGACTGGAGCCTGCAAGGTCCCCTACCGACCACGTTTGTCACATTTACCAAACACTGGGTCTCCTCAGGAGTCGTCGTCTTGGGGTCTACCTTAAACCCCTGCTTTATTTGTCCCCAGCTAAGCAGATTTCAGCATAGGTAGGAACTGCACACAGGGATACTGCTGTGTGCAAGATCTTGTGCTAGGCCAGAGGGGTTAAGCCCAACCCTGTCCTGTCCTCTCTCATGGCCTCACCAGAGCAAAATAAACACCCCATGGCAGTTCTCAGAGATAACCTAGTGTCCTGGCCTTGATCTGGCCACATGTGTGTGCACCCTAGCAAGGAAGCAACTGGGAATGGCTGGGGACCAGCAGAGCAAAAATGTCCTGATTGCAGGATAAGACATGGTGGAGCAAGATATATAAAGGGTATTTTTTTCTTTTTTGAGTGGCTGAGTATTTACAGTTTCAGAAACCGTAGATTAGCTGGGTATTTACAGGATAAAAGTCACACAATGACTTGGGGGTATCTACAGGGACAAATTCAGTGGGATAGCGATGTCAGGGTTAAATGTCAAGAAGTTGCAAGGGCCCAGGTCCACAAGGGTATTTAGGCACCTTCAAGGATCTGGGTAAAGTATTTTATAGGAGCAAGTGCTGGCTGGTGACTGGGAATTTAACAGGGATGGGAGTGGCTGAGTGGTTATATCCATGAGAGATACATGATCATTGCTTCTTCCTCTACTAAGTGCAACTGCGGTGTAACCTGAATAAAGCCCCAACAGCATAAGCCATTTATAACTCAGACTGGACAGAGCACTGGCGTATAGAGCTGAGTCAACAATTTATATTTTGGTTCAGTGACCAAACTGAAAATCTGGAGGAAAAAATTAGTTTCAAACTGAACCAGAAGTTTTGTTTTTTCTCTATGAAATGAAAAACTCAAAATGACATGTCAAAATGAAATGGTGACATTTTCTAAACAAAATGTAAATGTAAAACTACATTTTAAAAATAAAATGTCTAAACAGTTCAGTTCAAACATGTTGAAACAACACCTTTTGACATTTCCAAATTTTTTGCTTGGCTGAAACTACTTGCCGAATTTGATCTGAAGTCAGAAATTGTTCTGAACAATGCTTTTTTAGCAGATTTTCAGCAGTGTAGACAAACACTCTCTCTGACGTTGGGGCAGCTGTGAGGAAGTAGCCATTTTGTGTTTCAGTTCAGATGCAGAATGTTAGCTAGCAAGTCACTGCACTGTACTCTCTCTCTCTCTTATCCTGAAATAAAAGTTTTACTCTTCCACTGGGGTTTTCAAAGGGGCTCAAATTTGGTGTTCCTTAGATTCATGCATGTTTCCTGGCTAGTTTGGTCTCCTCAACCCATCACATAGTCCTCTGGCTCAACAGACAAGATGTCCACGTGAAAGAGCTCGACCTGTGGCTAGTTGGCCAGGAAGCAGCTGGCAATGTAGGTTTTCTCTATTAGCTCTTTAGAGTAGAAGTAACTGTTTTTACAAATGTAACCCTTCTGCCAGGTGGGGTTGGGTTCAATGTCTAGGGATCCCTCTTAACAATATAACCCAGAAGTGGCTTGAGTCCCCACCAGCAATCTGGGAAAAATTACACTGCCCTTGGGCACCTCTAAGAGGCAATACTTCCCCTCTGGCAAGCACTGAGTCTGAGTATAGAAAAGAAAACTTTCAATAAAAAGGAGAAAGGAAGCCAGCATTAATTTGGGGAAATGCCACAAGCATGTGACCATGAGCCAAACACCCACCTCACAGTACACTGGGCAGTGTTCTTTGCCTCAGGTTCTCACCGTGCAGTGTGAAAGTCTGACAAACAAATGTTCCTTTAACATGCCACTCCCCTCTCCCTCCACTACATTGCACTCACAGTTGTACTTGGTCAGCAAAGATGCAGAATTCAGAGGTGCGTTCCGGTGAGTTCGCCTCCCACCTTGGTGGGTATGGGGGAGGGGCCGAGTAATGCCTCAGCTGCTGCTGCACCGTTCACGCTGTGTTGCTGCCTGCTGCCGCCACTGCTTCATCATTCACCCTGCCCCTGGCTGCTTCATTGTCAGTCATTAGGGCGCTGGCCTCTGCCTGCATCATTGTTCACGCCACCACTGTGCCACTCTACTGCAACCTCTGCAATGCCTTGATGTCCCACCACTTAACACAGCTCTCAGTGATTTCAGCAGCTAGAAGAGCAGCCTTGCTACTAAAGCAAATTGGTCAGTCTCTTGCACTGGAGATACTGCCCCACAGCAGGTCTAAGCTTAGCACATACACCTGGATATCAGCAACTTCAGCTCTAGTGATCTGTAACAAAACAAAAGACTCACAAGTGAGTACAATCAGCTTAGTTATTAAACAGTAGAGACCAAAAGGATCATAATTATGTCTAGGACTCTTTGGGCAGAGCCTATACCACCCCACACAAGTCAGTCACAGACAGACTCACTCACCCCCAACCTCTCCTCTCCACTAGCCTTTGGCACCCCTACCCCCTGCTTAGTGAGTGCAGTTTAGTTGAGGGTGACCCCTCTCAATCAGGGCAGGCCAAGCACAGTTCTTCTGCCCCCACTCACACAACAAGGACAACAACCTTTCCTCACCCCTGCACCCAACACCAAAGTAACCTGCAATCCTACACCAGCCAAAAGTGGTCATTTGGGCAAAGCCGCTCCATCATGCTGCACATCTTGGCACAATAGGTGTGTCTCCGCAAACAAGGTTGGTTCCTGAAGTCTCTTCCCCCAGCTCATCACTAGATGTCAGTGAAGAGCGCATTCAGACCCTGTTTAAATCAACTTCAGGAACCACATCTTGTAATTGTACCGAGCCTTTATCTGGTAACAGTTTATCTATATGCCTCTTCATTATCCCCCCCTTTTACCTCTTTGATCCCAATACCTGCTTTACCCCACCTTCTTCCCACTTCATCCCCCTTGTAACTTCATACCAATACTCTCTACCCTAGGCAGAAAAACCTGGGGGAGGGGCTGTCTGGAAACCAATATAGGCTGTAACACAATATGGACTAAAATCTAAAATCCGGATAAGGCTAGTTCTGCTGGACTCAGGCTTCAGACATCTTTCCCTCCTCATTCCCTGCTTCTCATAGAAACGTCATTCCTGCCTTACAAAGGACTAGGGTTGCCAACTTTCTAATCACACAATACCAAACACCCTTACCCTGCCCCTTCTCTGAGGTCCCACCCCCCACTCACTCTATTCCCCCCTCCCTCCGTCACTCGCTCTCCCCCACCCTCGCTCACGCACTCATTTTCACCAGGCTAGGGCAGGGAGTTGGGGTGCGAGAGGGGTTGCAAGATCCGGCTGGGGGTGCAAGCTCTGGGGTGGGGCTGGAGATGAGGGGTTTGGAGTGCAGGAGGAGGCTCTAGGCTGGGGGTTGGGGCAGAGGGGTTTGGAGTGTGGGAGGGGGCTCCAGGCTAGGGCAGGGTGTGTGTGGGGTTATGGGCTCCGGGCTGGTGGCGCGGGCTCTACAGAAATAAGAGGTTTGGGGCACAGGAGGGAGCTCCGGGCTGGGGCAGGGGTTCAGGAGGGAGTTTGGGCACAGGAGGGAGCTCAGGGATGGGGCAAGGAGTTGGGGCATGAGAGAGGGTTTGGGATGTGGGCTTCGGGCAGCACTCACCTCAGGCAGCTCCCAGAAGTGGCGACATCTCCCTCTGGCTCCTAGGCAGAGGTGTGGCAAGGCGGCTCCGCGCTCTGCCCGCCTGCCGGCACCAGCCCCACAGCTCCCATTAGCTGGGGTTCCCAGCCAATTGGAGCTGCAGAGCCGGCGCTTGGGGTGGGGGCAGCGTGCAGAGCCCCCATGGCTGCCCCTATGCCTTGGAGCCAGACAGACATGCTGGCAGCTTCCCAGGAGCTGCACAGATCCAAGCAGGAACCCTGCCTGCCCTGCGGTGGGCGGCCAACCGGAATTTTAAAGGCCTGGTCAGTGGTGCTGACCGGAGCCACCAGGGTCACTTTTTGACCGGGCATTCCGGTCAAAAACTGGACACCAGGCAACCCTAGTCCCCATGGTAAACCACCATCCTACAGGGATAACTCCAGTTTCCTGAAAGAGTAAGGGCTAAGTTGTTCTGTTATATGATTTGGCCACCCTGATAGTGCATAGTGCATCACCTTAACCAAAATTAGCTGTAATACAAAGGTTATCTAGGAGAGAGACTATACGCAGAGTTTTCCTCACTCTTTCCCTCTGTAAACGGGCAAATAGGAGAGTGCTTCTGCAGTAGCATGTTTTTCTGATGGTCTATAATAAATGTCATATGGATAGGCAGCTAAGATCAAATACCAGTGGATTATACTTCCTAACGGTAATAACAATACAGCAATGGAACAGACTGCCTTGGGAGGTTGTAGAAGGTTCTCCACTGGAGGTTTTCAAAAGGAGGCTGGACAGCATCTGTGTTGGATGGTTTAGAAACAACAAATCCTGCACCTTAGTAGGGGGTTAGACTAGATGACCCTTACGGTCCCTTCTAACCCTATGATTCTATAGCAGTGATTAAGGTCAATTGTTTCCCAAACAGGTACTCATGGAATTTAATAACCTCCCAAATGATGATAACGCTTCTTTTTTAATTTGTGAGTCTTATCTTTCAGCCTTTGATAATGTTCTGCAAGCAAATGCTATGGATTTTTCACTCCCATCTTTACAAATGTGTGAAATGACAGGCCCAATTCCTCCAGGAGAGGCGTCACAGGTTAGGTTATGGGTAGGGCCCTGAGAAAACCTTGATTGTTTTTTTTTTTTAATTACAGCACTGTCACAGGTAAAGTAGCAAATTTCACAGGATATACACAGAATGCCATCAGTGAAAGGTCACGGCTGCATTCCTTTGTATAAAAACAGACACTGAATCACCCCAAACTGCTGCAATTTCCCCTACAACTGAGTGACAGAAGCAGGCATCCATGGGCAGTGTTACGTCGAAGCAGAAGTTGATGTGAGGCTACAGATTTCCCCGAGCATGAGACCAGAACGTACAGGTGCCCACTTTTACTTCCCTGCTGTAGGAAAAACTGCAGTACTAGGCTAATTCCACAATTTCTGCATAGTCGCGATTTTCTCAGGGCCCTAGTTATGGAAAGCTCAGGATTACAATGTACCAATAGGCTGGAACTAGTTTCCTTTTCACTCCCTCAAAAGTTTTATGTTTCTTTTCCGGCCAAACCCACTTTGTAGTTTCTGCAATTAATGTTGGTAAATTTGGAATTAATCTTTCATAATAATTTAACACGGTCAGAAACAATCTAAGCTCTAAGAACATCTATAGCACTGGAGTGTTCTCAATGGATTTTATATTCTCTTTTAATAGGTAAACCTTTTCTGCATCTACACAATGCCTCAAACAAGTAACCTGATTTTGAAAAAAAGCACACTCATCTCTGTTAACTTTAAAACATATTTTTGTAAACTCTTTAGTGTCCCCTCTACATATTTTAAATGTTTCTCTGAAGTCCTCCCGGTTATTAATAAATCATTTAAATAACAGACACCACTATTTACCTCCTGCAGTGCCTGATCTGTTATCAGAACAGGTGTGCTAGCTACCCCATAGGGTAATCTTTCATACCTAAATACCCCTTCTGTGGACAGAAATTTTTTTTCATCTGGCTACATTGCCATCTGCTGGTATGCTTGGGACAAGTCTAGTTTACTCAACTTCATTCCCTCTGTCAGTTTTGCAAATAAATCTTGTGGTTTAGGAAGTAGATACTTGTACATCTCCAGCCAGAGGTTTATAGTGACTTTATAATCCCTAGAAATTCTTACACTACCATCACCTTTTGGGATAAACACAATTGGTGCAGTTCTTTCACTGGACTCCATAGAGAAATTATACCCTGCATTTGCAAGTCATCCAGTTGCTTTTCCATAGGCTCTCACAGAGCATATGTCACAGGTATAGCCTTCAAAAATTTAGGAATGGCCTTGGCTTTGCTGGTGTATGTCTTTAACCAAACCCATATCTATACTAATGACAGCTTTATATTGGTCTTTCAGTGCCCCCACTCTGTCTGGCAGATGATGTACCACAATCCAATTTAATCTTGCATGACCAATCTCTGCCCATTATTGGGGGGCCATTTCCTTCCATTACAATTAATTCTAATGGTGAACAGACACCGTTATAAGTTACAGTGACAGGGAGACAGCTTAATACCCCTCTCTGCCCTTATTGCAATTCTGTAAAAGCACAATAGTTTCTTTTAATCTTACCTCAGATAACATTTTTTTGGGTAAGCTCCCTCAGAGATCATGGTCATTGCCACTCCTGTATCTCTCTCCATTATCAATATCACATCATTTACCTTTACATTAACATAATACAGGTGATGACATCTGTTCATTCTCCACCATATACAGTTCTGTGAATTGGTACAGCTCACATATCCTTTCATCTGGAGACAACCTGCCTCCGAGCCGAACTCCTCCTAGTCACATAACTAGTTCCGTGGCTCCTATCTGCAGTCATTGATGGCTTCCTCTCAGCATATCCTTTGCTGTTCTGTGGGGCACTGTGGAAAGACCAGGTGACGTTTTCCCTCTTACCGCACTTCTTGCAGTACAGAGAAATAGTGCTCCTGCTGGTGTGATATCCCTAAACCATGAAAACACGGCTCCCTCGGTTTTATTTGGAACCTGTGAGAGGTGCCGACCTGTGTCGTCATCTTCTTCCTCCCCTGCTGAGTCCCTTCTTTCCAGCCTGGCACGATGGGGAGAGTTTATTTTCAAATTTTGGTGTATTTTTCTTTATGGATTGAAACAACAGAACAGTCTCCACAGCTCCCTCTAGTAGCAGGTGTCAATTCAGGGCAACTGCACCTCCCCTCAGGGGTTCAGCAAGGGCAACCACTTTATGGGGTAGTAAATTTTTTTCTTTAAAATACCAAGGAAATTAACTGTCCCAAACCTTAATTAATACAGAGTTAGGTTTACTCAGTGCTGCCTAATGCCCTTCCAGAATGTGGACAGTGGGTAACCTTAAACCTCTGAAAACAAGGAAATAAAAAAAGTGAAGGTACAAACCATTTCTGCAATGCAACCTTTACTCTGCCCTCTTTGAGTGATACTCCAACATGCCAATAACACACTGCCCTTACAGATACTACAGACACTCTAAGAACAGAGCACATAAGCACTGTAGGGCAAAGTCTAGCACCTACTCTTTGCTAAGGCAAAACTCAAGTTTAGATCAGGCATAGCAAACAGCAGCAACCTACACACAAATACTGACCACCCCAGATTTGCTAAATGTTACCATCTCTTCACCCTTGCCCTGAGGATTCCTTCTTAGCCATTACCTTCACTGGCTCCTCACTAAGGCCTGGAGACTAGTCATGTAGACCACCAGAGAGCTGACAATGCCCATGGCAAGACACCCCCCCCTCCCCCGACAAAGCCTACAGAACTCAATGCTGAAATGAGGAATACTTGATCCCTCAAAGTACAGATGCAACTCTCCTCATACCACAGTGACAGCGCAGCCAATTTGCTCCAACTGCTCCACCATTCAATACAGTTACACCTAACACCTAAGGCAGCTGGTGTGCATGCAGATAAATGGTGCAACTCAAATCACTGGAAGACAACACAACACAATGGCATGTTCTCTTAATAAATAGACACGAGGAATGACTATGGCATTATCTTTACTGAACCACCTTCTCTCTTATTCCAAAAGGTAAACAGAGAAACTTGTATCTGTCCCAGAGTGTATTAAAAGTGCAAAATTCAAATGACTCATTATCTAAAGTGCCTTATCAATATCCATCTTTCCTAGCTAGCATAATGAATATGCTTTTACCAGCTAGTCAGCAACGGACATCTACTGGTGTGGGGATAGAGTAATGCTGTCTCAATATAGTCTTATTAAGGCATCGGGGATCCAAACAAATCCTAATCTTCCCATATTTTGTCTCAGTTATGATTAAACTGCTAACCCATGGAGTGGGTGAGTTCACTTTGGCTATGACTCTTTTCTTTTCTAACTGTCTGAGTGAATTTCTGAGTCTCTGTCACTGCAAAAGGAGTAGTTCTGCAGCCATGTATGACAAGGGTGACTGATGGGTCTGTATACATGTGATGCTTCCCACAGAACTCTCCCAGTCCCCTGAAGAATTCCAGGTATTGTGCAATCAATTCTTCTTTAGTGCTGGGTGCTTTGGTGTGCAGCATACCCACATACATATTAGGTGTACCTGTATGCAAGCTTCTCTGCCTATCAGTAGTGCTGTAAATGCCTTAGTGATTAAGTCTTCATCACTAAGGTGAAGTCTTCAATTGAAGACTGACCTTAGCTTTAACAGTTGCCACTGTTAAGGTGACTTCTCCTTCAGAGTATATTCTGGAATCACCATATGCTATAAGCACAACATCAGACTGCTTTATCTGGATGGGACCTGCTATCTTTCTCAAATGGTGAATTGGAAAACATTTAGCTTCCACCCCAATATTAAGATTAAACTCTGCAAATAGAATAGTGATTTAATTTTCCACATTTGTGACATGTTTTTCCATAGGCTAGGTTTGTCATACCAGTGTGTATCGAGTTTTTGTGTGAGTGGTTGGTGTGTCTGCTTTGCTCTGACTCACCAGCGGCTGGGCCCTCCCCATGATGCCCTGTGTATTCTTTTGTGTAACAGCCTCTACAAACTTGTCAGTACATGGCCCAGATGGGATCTCTATTTTGTGTCTTTGTGGCTTGTGAGGCTCTGCAAATGCCTATTGCTTTCTGCAAGCCCAAATCAGGTTTCCACTTTCCTCAGCAACCTTTCCTTTAGCCCTTTATCAGTGACACTGAACACAGTACTGTATCTGAGAATATCATTTTCAGTATTTCCAAACTCTCAATTTCCTGCTTTTTGCCTCAGCTCTATAACATACTTGTCTATCTGCTCTTCCCCTAAGTGTAGGTGAGACCACTATAGAACTGGTACCGTTAAAACACAACATTTTTCTTACGGTTACCATAGTTCCTAAGCATTGTTAAGATCCCATCCAAAACAGAAACATTTTCAGCTGGCTGCTGTAAGAATGTTATACACTTCCAGAGCTTCCTCTCCCACTATGTGCAGTAAAATGGCTACTTTTATGCCCTGTTCTTTTTTATCTGCTCCTGAGGTTTTCATATGGATCTGGAAGGTTTGTTCCCATCTCCTTCAATTTTCAGCAAGGTTACAAAAGAAAGATAAAGGTGGGGCTGTCTTGCAATCCTCCCTGCTCGGGATTTTTTTTTTAAATACTATTTTCTAGTTTAACTGCGTTAATTTTGCCTTCACTTCTGTGTACTCACTGTGTCTTTATTCTCTGTGCCTTCTGTTTGGTTTCTGCTGGTCTGTGCATTGCCGCTTCTTGTCTGTGTGTGTGTGGCAGTTTGCACCATTTACTGATACGCTGTGTCCTGGCAAAAACGGCTACTTCCTGCAACGTGGGGTCACTTCTAAAGCAGCCTGTCTACTGCAGGATGCCAGAGTGAGACCAGACACATGTGTCTCTTTCACTATAGACATAACAAGATGGCTCCTGCAGACGGAGCAGGCAGCCGCTGAGTGTCTCTGCCTCGCGTGAGCTCCCTGGCAAGGGGAGGACCTGGCACGACGCATTTTAAAGAGACAGCACCACAATATACAACAGTCCCAGGTCTCGTTCACACACACAGCTGTGCCTGTGGGCACAGACTACAGAACAGTCACCATGAAATACGCAGTAAAAGATGTTGAACACGCACAAGAGAGGAAGGATTTCACAGCGAACACTGTATATACTCCACTGGCCAAGGGAGATGCATGCACCTAGCCCCAGTGACTGGACGTGACAGGTTCCCCTCTCAGCCACTCTTAGCTGTACCGGGTTGGGAGGTGGGGGCTAGGAGGTCTGATGTTTCTGCTTCAGAGACTGCAGAGATAATGGTATGGTGGGACTCGAGGAGGTGGTTGGGGTGTCTTTTCCAATTGGCTGTAATAACAACTCCACTCACTACAGAGGAGAAATAACAGTATACATTTTTTGAGCTCTGTTGTCTTTCCTTGAACTTGACTACAGCGTGTCAGGTCAGGGAGAAAAGGTTATGTAATGTTGCACTACTTTCAGAAGTTAGGGCAATGTGGAGAGACATGGAGCAGGGCTGGGGGTTCGGTTCAGGAAGGAAGGGATGCATTTCAACTGGGTGGGAGGAGAGACAGAGCATTCAGAAGCTGTGTGTTAAAGGACACGTGACATCATTTTGGGAGGATGCATGGAGGTGCAGCAAATTCTGGGACACAAGGTATAATTTCAGCATGACTCCCGTCTCCCAGTGCTTTCGGAGAGAAAATGGGTTCACAGTAATGTGGGAGGTTTAATTCTGAGGCTTTTTCTAGCAATCCAGAGTTACACTAAGGAAGGAAAGCTGTGCACCATTTTGCTTCTCTGACAAAGCCTGGTAGATTTCACATGCTAACCTCTCTCTTTCAACTCAGCTTGCTACAGAAGACTGTAACATCCACTAATCTGCCTCTGAAGCCATGTGTCATGACTGATCCTGTGTAAGGGTCAGTTTAGGGTGGGGAATGGATGTAGGGAGGTTCTGCTTGTGGAGAGGAGTTAGAGAGAAGGAAACATGGCAGATTCAGAAAAAGATGCAGGATCCTTGGAATTCAAAGAAAGAGCAGGAGTACTTGTGGCACCTTAGAGACTAACAAATTTATTTGAGCATAAGCTTATGTGGGCTACAGCCCACTTCATCGGATGCATAGAATGGAATGAAGTGGGCTGTAGCCCACAAAAGCTTATGCTCAAATAAATTTGTTAGTCTCTAAGGTGCCACAAGTACTCCTGTTCTTTTTGCGGATACAGACTAACACAACTGCTACTCTGAAACCTGGAATTCAAAGGGTTCATTTGAACACTCCCAAGGTATAGGTGGGTTTGTGGTAATATTGGGATGGAAGGCCATTCCACTGGATTGTTTTTTGGGGAAAGGGGAACACTGTAAAACCTTAAACCCATTCAGATCCTCATGAGAGTCACAGCTCCAGCATGAAGTGGGCCATGACTGAGGGGCTACCTGTGGAGCAGCTTACTGTATACAGGAAGCCCTCCTACAGATGCACCTCAATCATACCCCCTTCATTACCCCCAATTCTTCCCAAAACAAGTGAAATCCACATGCAAAACCCTTTACAGCCTCAAAAGAAGAAAAGAAAAACAAAAACCACCCAAAAACAAACAAACAAAAACAAACCCTCAAACTCAAACAAAAAGCAAGGAAAAGCAAAGTTAAGGTGACACTTCCAACACAGCATAGCTGTACACCTGTAAATCTGTGTGAAGATAACAGTATGCTCCTCCCTAATTAAAAAACACACACCATTTTCTTGTAGTATATGTGAGAGAGACAGAGAAACTCAAGTCAACCTTTGGTATATCAGAAATACTCAGCCTCTTTCTCACTCATCTCTGTTGAGTTGTTGGATTTTTTCCTTCACTTTCTAAATCTAGATTATTATTTTTTTCATTCTGAGAACAAACTTTCCTTGTTTCTGGAATTCATGTCACACCCACTGAACTCAGATAGTTTGTTATATGTAACTCATAGGAGACAATTTTCAAGCACTTCTATTCAGCTGAAGAATGATCAGCAAAAACTATTTTGTGAGCACAAATCTTTTAAAAATGCATCTGAACACAGATTCAAATGGCTCCACAGAGGCTTGGGGATCTCAAAAAAAGAAAATGTGGCACAAAATGGGTTTTGGAAGAGACTGACACAGGAGAGTTTTATCTAAAAAAGCAATTCAGAGAGTTAAAAGCCAGCTTTGCTGATGCCCCTCAATCCTAACCTGCAATCTCCCGTTATCTGGTTTCCAAGTGTCTCAGGCTATCCGGCTCCTCTCTTAGGTAAGGAAGTAGTTAATATTCTCCAGTCTGTTTTTGGTTGTCAGAGTGAAAGTGAAAGCAAAGGCACTGGCAGGTTGAAGACTCATTCAGAGTTTGATTCTAGCACAGACGCCTGATGTTTTAGGGTGTCTAGAACCCCTTTTGGGGGGACAAAATGAATCTAGGGCTCATCCTCATCTGTGGAGTGCTGGCTCTGAAGGCTGGTGAGTTTAGGAGATGTCAGCTGTGGGATTCTGGCTGGTCTACAGGGATGCCTCTTCAGAAGGCCCATTATAGCAGGGGTGGCCAAACCCTCCCAGCCACATAGCACAAGCTTCAGAAGTTCCAGAGCCAGGGTGCACCTGCCAGGGCTCCGCTTGGTGCTTCAGCCTTGCTCTTGCTGAAGCCCCGAGACCCCCGTCCCCCTTTCCTCTGGCCAGAAGCCCCTATCTCACCACCTGAGCTCCCCCCTCCCCCCAGTCTGTTAGGTGGAGAATGGGGGGAAGGGGCAGGGGCTCTGTGAGCCACACTTTAAAGGTAAAAGCACCGCATGTGGCTCATGAGCCACAGTTTGGCCACCCCTGCATTATAGGTTCAGGGAGCAAGAGGGGGAACAGTTTGATTAGCAGCTTGTCTCCCAGAAGAGATTAGACAAATGGGCTCCCATGCCCCCCCCCCCGAGATGGATGGACCAGAGGGAGGTGTGATAGTATAAGTTGATAATCATGGGGGAGTGCCTGGAGTCTTCCAAAAGGATGATGGCAAAGCGGCGGGGAGGGTGGGCAAGTAATACCAAACTGGGAAGAGGTACTTCAGGGGAGGTGTTCCAGGGAAGGAGGGGAATTGTGTGGTGGTAGCATGCCCCAAGGCTCACCTGGATCATCCCCTTTTCTATAGGGCTGCCCCAGCAAAGGGCAAGATGTCAGTGCCAAATGTCTTGTCCCAGTGGGGCAGCAGGTATGTGTATGTGTGTGCACCCCACCTCTCAGCTGGTTCTTTTCCTTCTCAGCAGAGCTGCCAGTGGAGCTGGCCCCAGGGTCCCAATTACGCTCTGTGGATGTGGTCTTGGACTGTCATTATATAGAAGAAGCGGTGGGTGGATTTCCGGGTGCCTTTGCTGGATCATTCTCCTCAGACCCTGCCACCCTAGTGCTGAGAGGTGTCAGCATTGCTGATGATGGAAGCTTGGACAGTGTCACCAATTATGAGGCACCAGGCACAAATACTGACTCCACTTCTCCCATCATCTTTGAAGTCTCAGGTGAGTGAGGAGCTGGTGATAGGAGAATTGCCATGTGAGCCACAGTAATCCATGAGTGAACTGAAATCTGCACAGACTCAAAACACAGAGTCCTGCCCCAGGGGCTCACAGGAGATGTGATGGACAAAGGGATAGCAGGGTGAAGGGCGCTGTGTAAATAGAGACAGAGTCACTATCTATCAACTTACTTACATTAGAGGGACAAGGTGAGTGAGGTAAAATCTTTTATTGGAGCAACTTCTGTTGGTGAGAGAGACAAGCTTTTGACCTACACAGAGCTAGCTCGTATTCAGCCCTCCTTGAGATCCGAAGAAGAGCTCTGTGTAGCTTGAAAGCTTGTCTCTCTTTCACCAACAGAAGTTGCTCCAATAAAAGATGTACTTCAACCACTTTGTCTCTCTAAAATCCTGGGACCAGCATGGCTACAACAACATTACTTACCCACACGACCCACCACCACAATATCTGAGCACCGCATACTTATTAATGAATGACCATCACAGTGCCCTTCTGAGATAATTGCATTGGTACTCCTAGTGAAAAAAGGCAAAGCCATTATTTTCACTGATGGAGACTGAAACCCGAATAAACTGCCCTGGTGATAATCAGGCTGCACCGGTATAAATCGTATCATACAGAAGAGAGTTTGCACTGTGGCTAAAATCCCAGTTATATCAGTAGCTAAAGTCCCAATATAGAGAAGGCCATAGACCAGAATATTCATAGATTTTAATTAATATATTCATCTATTTTAAGGCAAGAAGGGACCATTAGATAATCTAGTTATGGGGTTCTCAAACTTCAATGCACCACAACCCCCTTTTGACAACAAAAATTACTACATGACCCCAGGAGGGGGGACCGAAGCCTGAGTCCACATGATTCCCACTGTCCCGGGTGGGGAGCCAAAACCAAAGCCTGAGCCACGCTTCCCTGGAAAGGGTAGGGGTCAAAGCCGAAGCCCAAGGGCTTCAGCCCCAGCCAGAGGACCTGTAACCTGAGCCCTGCTGCCCAGGGCTGAATCCCTCGTGCACGGCTTCAGCTTTGGCCCTGGGCAGTGGGGCTCAGGCTTCAGCCCCAAGCCCCAGCAAGTCTAAGTCAGCTCTGGTGACCTCATTAAAATGGGGTTGCGACCCACTTTGGGGTCCTGGCCCACAGTCTGAGAACGGCTGATCTAGTTTAACATCCTGTATAATACAGGCCATAAAATGTCTCCCCTTTATCCCTGTATTGAGCCCAATCACTGGTGTTTGTTCAGAAAGGCATCCAATCTTGATCTGAAGACTTAAAGAGATGGTAGTTGTTCCAAGAGCTAATCACCCGCTCTGTTAGAAAATCTGTCTTATTTTTCATTTGAATTTGGTTGGCTTCAACTTCCAGCCATTAGTTCTTTGTTAGGCCTTTCTCACTGGATTAAAGAGCTCTTTCACACCTGATATTTTCTCCCCGTGGAGGCCCTTATACACAGGAATCAAGTAACCTCTCAATCTTCTTTTTGATAAACTAAGGAGATTGAGCTCTTTAAGCCTCTCATTGTAAACATTTTTTCCAGCCCTCAAATAATTTTTGTGGCTCTTCTCTGAACCCTCTGTAAAATTTTCAACATTTTGTTTAAAATGTGGACATCACATCTGTACAAGTATTCCATTCTCAGTTTCACCAGGGGCATACACACTACACTCCTGTTTATATATTCAAGGATCACATTAACCCTTTTTGCCACAGCATCACACTGGGAACTCATATTGAATGTTTGTCCACTATAGCCCCTAAATCTGTTGGATGGTCACTATTTTCAGGATTCAGCCTCAATTTTATAACTAGGGCCTGCATCTCCTGTTCCTAGATGTACAGTTTTGCATTTGGCTGTATTCAAATGCAAATTGTTTGAATGTGCCAAGGTGTAACAGTGCCTTTGTGGGTCACAACTGAGAATACCAAATTCAGGACAAACTGCTGAGAAATAGGGCGGACATACCTCAAACTAGTAGTTATTCTCCCATGAGATATACCAAACCAGCAACAAAAGTAAACTTCTGTTTCACCACACTGGCTAACAAGAAGTCATAAAAGCAGTTTCCCTAGGCATTGCAGTCCTTGTATCACCACCGAAAACACTAGACTTAGAGATGAGTGGTTCTTTAAAACCAATTTAATCAAACAAAAGGTTCTTCTGATCCCAAAGGACCAGCCACACACCCAGGTCAATATATTACTCAGATCTTACCCAAAAATCATGCTGTTGCCAATCCTTTAGTATCTACAATATAAAGGTTTATTTATAAAAGGAAAGAAAGAAAGGTGAAAGTTAAAATTGGTTAAGGAAATCAGGTACATACAATAATTGCAAAGTTCTTGGTTCAGGCTTGTAGCAGTGATGGAATAAACTGCGGGCTTAAGTCAAGTCTCTGGTTGCTTCCAAATCAATGGAAGGCCCTCGATCCCTTGGTTGGAATGCTCCCAATGATATAATTCCATAGTCCAGAGGCTTGAGCACGAAAGAGCTGGAGCAGGAAAGAGGCAAAATGGAGGTGTTTCCAGGGCCTTTTATAGCTTCTGCCATGTGGAGGAAAACCCATTGTTTCAAACAAAGCCCTCAGCACAGCTAGTGGAAAATCATAGTTGACAAGATAATGTTTGGAGTCATATAGGCAAGTCACATGTCCATGCATGATTAGACACAGTAGAAGCCATTACCTATACCCCAAACAGCACGTTCACAGGAAAGTCCATTTAGGGTAGGTGGGCGTCTTCCATTGTGAGTTAAATGTTCTTTTGATGGGCCACTCAATTTCAATAGTTCCTCCAAGATGTGCTGGCTAACTACCTTGTGAGTGCTACCCCAGGCAAAGACATTTGAAATCCAGGTATAGAACCAATGCTCATAACTTCAAATACAAAATGTTACATGCATACAAATAGCATAATCATATTCAGCAAATCATAACCTTTCCATAGACACATTACTTGACAACCTTTGTACAATATTTGTTGCAATGATATANACAAAATGTTACATGCATACAAATAGCATAATCATGTTCAGCAAATCATAACCTTTCCATAGACACATTACTTGACAACCTTTGTACAATATTTGTTGCAATGATATAACAGTGGTAGCAACAATGATCTACATCAGAGGTGGGCAAACTTTTTGGCCCGAGGGCCACATCTGGGTGGGGAAATTGCATGCAGGGCCATGAATGTAGGGCTGGGGGTTGGGGTGCAGGAGGGAGTGCGGGGTTTGGGAGGGGGTGTGGTGTGCAGGAAGGGGCTCGGCAGGGGGTTGGGGCAGAGGAGGGGTGCGGGGTGTATGAGGGGGCTCAGGGAAGGGGGTTGGGGTGCAGGAGGGGGTGCAGAGTGTGGGAGGGGGCTCAGGGCAGGGGTGCAGGGAGGAGTGCGGGAGGGAGCTCAGGGCAGGGGGTTGGGGTGCAGGAGGGGTGCGGCAGGAATGCAGGCAGGGTGCGGCAGGTGGCTCAGGGCAGGTAGTTGGAGTGCGGGGTGCAGGAGGGGTTCGGGGTGTGGGCTCCGGCCCCGCACCGCTTACTTGGAGCGGCTCTGGGCTGGCAGCGGGGTGCAGCAGGGCCAGGGCAGGCTCCCTGCCTGCCTTCCCTGTCCCTGCGCCGCTCCCAGAAGCGGTGTGGGGCCCGCGGTGCCATGGTGATGGCTATCCCGCAGGTCGGATCCAAGCCCTGACCGGCCAGATCCAAAGCCCTGACGGGCTGGATCCGGCCCGCGGGCCGTAGTTTGCCCACCCCTGATCTACATGGTCATATTTTAGTCAGATAATGTCACACCAGGTTACCAACTGGTCCAGTTCCTTCTGTATGATTGCCCCATCCTCATTGCTATTTACCACTTTGCCAGTCTTTGTCATCTGAAAATTTTATCAGCAGTAATTTTATATTTACTTCCATATCATTGACAAAAATGTTCTTAATCCATTTAACATGTGCTGTATTGATATTGTGTTAATGCTAATTTTTAAAATCACATTGGCATGCAGTACTGAGTCAAACACCTTACAAAAGTCTAAGTGTCTTACATCTGCTTTTATCAACCGAACTTGCAGTCACATCAAAGAATGAATTCAGGTTTGTTTGACAAAATCTGTTTAAAATCTGTTTAAAAGCATGTTTGACAAAATCTGTTTAAAAGCATGTGGAGAGGCATTAATTATATTTCTGTCGTTTAATTTTTTTATTAATTGAATCCTGTATCAGCTATTCTGTTATTTTGCCGGGGATTGATATCAAACTAACTGCCCTACAGTTGCCTGTGTCATCCTGCTTGCTGTTTTTGAAACGTGGCACAACATTAGCACTCTTCCAGTCTTCTGGAATTTCCCATGTGACAGGATGTACCTGGCCCTTCAAGGCCCCTTGCTGGAGGCTTTGTGGTCCTACCTCACCCTGCCCCAGGAAAGGAGCAGTGAAGGTGGGTCCTCCAGGCCTGCTTAGAAGGGTTGCATAGAAGCAGCCAGTCAGAGCCCAGGAGTATCAAATAAAAGCTGCTGCTGGGCCTGAGCAGGTCAGTTCCTGGCTGAGCCCAGAGGAACAAGGCAGGGTGCTCCTTGCTGGTCACAGGAGCTTGAGAGAGAACTAGAGGGAGGGTTCTGGTGGTACTTGTGTTCCGTGAGGAGGAAGAAGATCTGAGAACTTCAGCCCTGAGGGAAGGGTGAAGAGAAGGGAGCTATGTGGGAAAAGGTCCAGGGAATAGCAGCAAACCAGAGGCAGCAGTATCTTGGTGCGGTTTATAGGATTCCTGGGTTGGGACCTGGAGTAGTGGGTGGGCCTGTGTTCCCCCACTGGCCACTAGCAAAGTGTCCTAAGCCCCAAGAAGGGGACAAGTTTCCTTTAGAAGCCTGAGCGAAGGGACCAGATTTAAAGGTCCCAGAGATGGGGCTGAAGACCCTCATGTGGGCAGATAGTTTGTTGGACTTTTGCTACCCCGGAGGGGGTTCATCTATTGAGGACAGTGAGTTGGCCAGAGGGCTGAGACACTGAAGACCTGCCTAGCAAGGTTGACAGCCTATAGAGGGTACCATGAGTGGGGAAAAGAGGATTGCAGTACTGCACCCAGCCAATAGGAGGTACTCAGGAGGTGAGTGCCCCATCGCACCCCAGTATGTCAAGATTTATTTAAAATGAACATCAGCGGGCCAGAGATCTCCTTAGCCAACACTTTTTTACGACTCTTGGGTGCCAGTTATCCGGGGACCTGGTGATTTAAATTATTTTGTGCTTTATAGGATATTGGTTAACATACTCCCTAGTTAGTGAGTTCTTGAAAATACTTCATCATCCTCATGTGATGAGTATGTCATCCTGCTCCTTTTCAAATACAGAACAGAAATATTTATTGAACACTTCTGCCTTTTCAGCATCATTATAGCTCAGTGGTTTGAGCATTGGCCCGCTAAACTCAGGGTTGTGAGTTCAATCCTTGAGGGGGCCATTTAGGGAACTGGGATAAAAAAATCTGTCTGGGGATTGGTCCTGCTTTGAGCAGAGGGTTGGACTAGATGACCTCCTGAGGTCCCTTCCAACCCTATGATTCTAATGTTACCGTCTCCATCTAGTAATGGGCCTATACCATTGCTAGGATTTCTTTTGTTCCTCATATACTTAAAAAACTCCTTATTATCCTTACCCCTGCCAGCCATGGGTTTTTTCTTGATGTCTTTAACTTTCTTTATCAATTTTCTACACTTCATAACTTCAAAACTGGAGCCCTTCTGAGTTTCAAAATATGCCCTTGACTGGGAACTGCTCCTCTCGGCACCAGACCCAATGCTGGTACAGGCATCAACATTGATATTGGCACCATCAGCCCTACTATTGGAGCCATTGCCACAACTATTAGCACTGCCGTTTCCTGAGAGCTACTTTTCATCCCTGTCACCAATATACTCCTTCTCTACCCTGTCACCAATATACTCCTTCTCTACCACACTGAGCAGGGACCCTCACCTGAGGAGCGAGGTCGATACCGCCAAGGGTACTCTGAAGCATGCAGTACTGAGTTCTGGTGCAGAACTATCATTGGATGGGGCATACCCAGTTATGCCAGTATCAGTACAACCTGCCACCATGGCCTCATTGGCCTGCCCTCCCATAGATCTTGGAGCAGGGTCCCCTCCAATGTCTCAGCAAAGAGGAGAAGATTTCAGTTGCCTCTGGTGTTGCTGGCCAGAGCACCCTCCCCAGAAATGGAGGGAGCCTCTGAAGATGTGATAGAAGCAGTGAGGGAAATGCTCCAGCTGCCTTCACCACCAAAGGAATCTTCTTTGTCCCTGGACAAGACAGTTACAGTGGCTCTGACACCAGCTGTTGATGACTTCAGCTGGGCATCCCAGGAGATACTCTCGAGGACAGTGACTACAGGACACTGTGGTCCAGGAAAACACACACAAGGTATTCAACAGCCCAAGCACCTTGAAGAATTGCCCTCCTGATCAGTGAGGGCATCCTAGATCCAGCCAAGATCTGCTGCATACTCCCAGCCTCACCCCCTCTCAATGCAGTGGGTGAGCTGTCTTCACCCAAATTCCATTACTTATGGCAAGGACAGCAAACCAGCCCTGCAGCACTGGCTTCCTCAAGGGGTTAATATTGGTCTGTCAATCACCTTGCTTCCTTTCCTGATTGGCTAAATCTGTCCCGATGTTATTAGGCCTTAGACCCTTCCTGAGAGGTTGCTAGGCTGGATAGCAATGAGGGCGAGCTCCGCCTGCCTGATATTTCCATTGGTGTGTTTTTGTGATTGGTGAGACCTGTTGCTAGGCCGAGTAGCTGGCGCTGGGACTTTCCAAGGGTAATACAGGATCGCGGGAGAACTTTAAAAATGAGGGCCAGATGCGGGGCAGCTTGGGATGGATGTTTTTGCACACCCTGCCCCAGGTGGTCCTGCCAGTGCAAGTCAGTTCTTATCCGGACCTAGTTTCTGTGGGTGCACTTGCACCCCTGAACCTCAGTTGGAGCTGCTACTGCGTGGCAATTTTGCAGTGTGCAACCCTGGGCTCCTGAACTCGAGTCCACCACTGTCATAACCACATGGACACCTTCCTTCCTCCTTAGATAAAGATAAAGACAGAGAGAGAGAGAGAGAGTGCAAAGTTGCATGGTGGAGTTGATAGTAGAGAGGTAGAGAGCAGGGAAGGTGTGGGGTGAAGGTAAGGAAGAAGGTGGGAATGAGGGAGGGTAGGAAGGGAGAGGGCAAAGGAGAACATGATGAAGGGGGACACACTTGGATGGGATGTGGGGCTGCTGAAATGGTTAGAGGAGGAAAGCTACAGATGAGAGATCTCTGCTTCAGTGATAGTGAAAAAGGAGGAGAAGATAGCAAAGGGGAAGGAAAGAGCGGCCTTTTCTAATCTTGCCGAAAAAATCAGCAAGATTTTGAGTGGAAAAGTGGAAATGACAAGAGAGGGGAGAGTTTAAGGTTGGACATGAAAGTGGCAAAAAAGTGGTTGGGGATTTGAGGATGGTCTGCAATGAGAGTGCAGAAGTGCTGTTTGACTAGGGAGAATGTAGGAGGAGAGAGCCTGAGAATCCTGATACCCACAGTTCTATGCTGTCAAGCAAGCAGCTATGTAACCCTCTAGCAAAGTGTGTCACACTACCCTCTAGTGCCTGGTTCATAGGCTCCACAGGATACTTCTGCTACCACTTACTACTTCCTTGGGTATGTCTACACTGCAATTAAAAACCTGTGGCTGGCCCATGCCAGCTGACTGGGCCTCGGGTACTCGGGCAGCAGGGCTGCTTAATTGCAGTGTAGACTTCTGGGCTTGGGCCCAGGCTCTATGACCCTCCCACCTCGCAGTGTCCTGGAGCCTGGGCTCCAGCCCTAGCCCGGATGTCTACACTGCAATTACACAGCCCTGCAGCCTAAGCCCCATGAGCCTGAGTCAGCTGACATAGGCCAGCTGTGGGTGTCTACTTGCAGTGTAAACATACCCAGTGAGATCAAGTGGTAGAAGTCTGTGTTGTTGATCTGAAAGTCCTGAGTTCAAACCAGTTGATGATATATGCAGAGAAAAATCATGTGTGATTAATGTAATTTAAAAATGTAATCATATCATCATAATGAATATGCATCAAACCAGCAGCAGAATTACAGCTACCCTGTTCACCGGGCTCTGCAAGCACCTTCCTCACTCTGCACCTTTCAAACTGGCTGCATGTTATACATTTGGACTATCTTTGAAACATCTCGGTATGCGCATGGTCTATACCAGGGGTAGGCAACCTATGGCATGCATGCCGAAGGCGGCACGCGAGCTGATTTTCAGTGGCACTCACTCCGCCTGGGTCCTGGCCACCGGTCCGGGGGCCTCTGCATTTTAATTTAATTTTAAATGAAGCTCCTTAAACATATTAAAAACCTTATTTACTTTACATACAACAATAGTTTAGTTATGTATTATAGACTTATAGAAAGAGACCTTCTAAAAATGTTAAAATGCATTACTGGCACGCGAAACCTTAAATTAGAGTGAATAAACGAAGACGCGGCACACCACTTCTGAAAGGTTGCCGACCCCTGGTCTATACTATACATTTCCTTGCCCTCATGTCCCACCTAGACGCCAAGCCGCAGAACCTGCTGCCTTCAACTGAGGACAGAGTTCCTTTGTGGAAGAACGTACACTTCACCCTGGGTCTGCAACTTGCCAGGGTTATAAGGGTGGGGTACAAGGAGAGGGTGCAAGAAGGGGAGTATCACAGCTACAGGACTAGCGGCACTTCAGTCCCCTTTCTAGTCTCTCTCAGAGAACCCAAATCAGGTCTTGGGCCTCTTGCCCGTGTCTGTTTTGGGATGGAATCTTGTGATTCTTCCATACTTGGATCAGGGCTGGGACCAGTGCCCCATGTATGACAGCTGCTTATCACCGTGCATGTCCAGCTAGGTTTTGGGTACCTGTGTCTCCTTCCCTTGGGAACCTGTGACCAGTGATAATGACCAACAAAATAATCAAATATTTTAAAACAAAATATTTTTACTTAGCAATTGAAACAAAGTTTTTCTCCTCAATCACGATGGTTAGAAACTTACTTTTTTAATCGAAGCTGAAATTCTCATGCAATTGTTTGATTTCAGCAGGGGCTTGTAGTGAGGTGGCCTGGCTCCCGACCGCCCCTGTGAGGGACGAGCCAGAACAGCCGCCGGAGTGGGTGGAGTCACCGCCACCTGTCACCGCCCCCCGGAAGTCAAGGGGCGGGACAGGAAGTATAAAGGCCCGGCCCCAGCGCTCAGTGGGGACCGGCCCGTGGAGAGGACAGACGCGGGTGCCCAAGCTCCCACTGGGTCGACCCCGCCCCGAGCCCGGTATCCTGAGGAGAACTGGCCGAGCCTGCCCAGAGCCCGGGGTCCGGAGGAGCGGCTGGCGCTTCCCCTCGCCAGTGAAGTGAGGTGGCCTGGCTCCCGACCGACCCTGTGAGGGACGGGCCCCCCCCCGGACCATTACACGTGGTGCCTTCTCTGAGGAATTCCGCCCAGGATGTGGGCGCGAACCTTCGACCCCGGGGAGAGAGGGGCAGTGGGAGAAAGATCCCCGTCCCGAGAGACGGATCTGTCCCAGCTCTTAGCCCTGATGACGGAAACCCAAGAGCGACAGCAGCAGCAGCAGCTCTTGGAGCAGCTAGGCACCCAACAAAGTCAGCTCGTTCAAGACCTAGTTACCCAGCACCAGGACTTCCAGCGGCAATGTCTCCAGCAGCTCGCATCAGCGCTGGCGCGACCCGGGGAGGCCCAGCCAGGAGGTCCAACCGGGACCGCCCGACCCAGCCCCCCGATCCGGCTGACAAAGATGGTACCCGGCGACGACCCCGAAGCCTTTCTCGTCACCTTCGAGCGGGTCGCGGTCGTCGCGGCCTGGGCCCAGGACCAATGGACTTCCATCCTGGCCCCGTATTTGACTGGGACTGCGCAGACAGTCTACCGAGGCCTGTCGGCGGAGGCAGCCCAGGACTACAGCCAAGTGAAGACCGCAATTCTGGACGCCCTGGATGTAAGTCCCGAGACTTTCCGGCAGCGGTTTAGGAGTCTGACCTATCCCACCGGAGCCCGGCCTCGGAGGGTGGCCCAGGAACTCCGGGAGACCTGCAAGTGGTGGTTGCAGCCCGAACGTCGAATGCCAGAGGAGCTAATGGAACAGGTGGTACTTGAGCAGTTCGCCCATGTTCTCCCACCCCGAGGAAGAGCCTGGGTCCTCCGCCACAGGCCAGCGATCCTGGCCGCCACCGTTACGTTAATGGAGGACTTTTTTGCGGCTGAAGTGCCGGTAGGCCCGGCGCCCCGAGTAGCCCCACCAGGGGTGAAGCGCCCGAACCTCGGAAAGAAGCGGGCGCCCACCCAAGTGGAGGTACAGGGGTTCTCTCGGGGGGCCGAGACCTGGACTCGTGCCCCGATAGTCCCCGGGCGACCCGTTCGGGCCCCGGTCCCCACGACGCAAGGAGACCATCGGGGTCCTCCGGGAGGCAACCCCGGGGCCCGGCCACGGACGGGACGAGCAGCCGTGGGGCCCTGTTTCTCCTGCGGGGAGTACGGCCATCTCCAGCGAGAGTGCCCGGGACTGGAGTGTACCTTTGGCCAGGTTTGCTCTGGGGAAGCTCGTGCCCGTCCTTCGCAAGCCGCGAAGATCACCGTACCCGTGGTTATTGAGGGGTACCCGACGATGGCCCTCTTCGATTTGGGCTGCGGACAGACGTTAGTCCGCCAGCACTTAGGCCCCCAGGCTGACGCCCGGCTGGGAGAAATTCGGCTGCAGTGCATCCACAGGGACATACGGCCGTACCAGAGTGCCCGGGCCCGACTGACGATTGAGGGGGTCACTCGGCCGAGCGTGGCGGGACTCGCTCCACGATTGGCATACCCAGTGATCCTGGGTCGGGACTGGCCGGAGTTTCCCGCGGTCCTCCGCCGCCACGCAGGGGGCAGCCCGCGGGTCATGTCAGCTTTAGAAGGGGAGGACCCCGAGAGCGAGGGAGAGGAGAGGGAAGCCCCCGAGCCTACCAGCTCGGCGGGGGAACCCGATGACGGCGACCCCGGAGTGGGGGAGGGCCCCTCGACCCCCACGGACTTTTGGCGGGATCAACGGGCCGACCCCACCCTCCAGAGGGCCTACGAACAGCTGGCCACTGTGGATGGGACAGTCCTCGACTCCGGTCGAGCAGCCCAGTGGCCGCACTTTGAGTTGCGGCAGGAGCGCCTGTATCACGTCGAATGGGACCCCCACACGGGAAAGACCCGGACCCAACTCCTCGTTCCCCGGTGCCATCGACGGGCCGTCATGAAGCTGGCCCACGACGTCCCCGCGGCTGGACACCTCGGGCACGAGAAGCCTCTGGCCCGAATCCTGGGGCGCTTCTTCTGGCCGGGGGTGTACCAGGAAGTCAAGAACTACTATAACTCCTGCCCGGACTGTCAGTTGGCCGCCCCAGCGCGGAACCCCAAGGCCCCGTTGGTCCCGATGCCTCTAATTGAGACCCCCTTCGAGCGTGTGGCCATAGATCTGGTGGGGCCGCTTCCCAAAAGCAGTGCGGGGTTTCAGTACATCTTAGTGATGTTGGACTATGCCACACGGTTCCCCGAGGCAATCCCCCTCCGGAACATCACCGCCCGCACCATCGCCGATGAACTGGTGAAGGTTTTCGCCCGTGTCGGCCTACCGCGCGAGATCCTCACGGATCAGGGGACCAACTTCACATCGCGGCTGCTCCAGCAGGTGTGTCAGCTCCTCGGGGTCAAGCAGCTGCGAACGTCAGTCTATCATCCTCAGACGGATGGGCTGGTCGAAAGATTCAACCGGACCCTGAAGGAGATGCTCCGTAAGTTCCCCCAGGAGGACCTTCGCCAGTGGGACCAGCTGCTCCCACCCTTGCTCCTGGCAGTCCGGGAAGTTCCCCAGTCATCGACCCAGTTCTCGCCGTTCGAACTGCTGTACAGCCGTCGACCCCGGGGCCTATTGGACCTAATGAGGGAAACTTGGGAGCTAACTCCATCACCAGCCCAGGGCCTCTTAAAGTACGTGCTCCAGCTCCGGGAGCGTCTGAAGCAGGCGGGGAATTTGAAAGCCGCCCAAGAGACGCAAGCCCAGACTTATAACCGGGGTGCACAAACTCGGGACTTTCAACCCAGAGACCGGGTATTACTCCTTCTCCCCTCCAGCGAGTCGAAAATTCTGGCTCGGTGGCAGTGGCCATATGAGGTGGTCCGGAAGGTGGGCCCGGTTACATACGAGATCGACCAGCCCGACCGGAAGAAGAAGAGACAGCGGTACCATGTTAACCTCCTCAAGCCCTGGCGGGAACGAGAAGGGCTCCTGATTAACCCCTACCCGCCGGAACCCAAGCTAGGACCTCAGATACACCATACCGAGGACCGGGAGGGACCCCACCTCGGGGAGACCCTAACGGAGGACCAACTCAAGCAGGCCCGGTGTCTCCTGCGAGCCTTCTCCCGCACCTTCACGGCCCAACCGGGGTCCACCACCCTGGTATACCATAGGATTCAAACTGAGCCGGGGGTGGTGATTCGGGGCGCGACCAGGCCCTTGCCGTATCACCGGAGGTGGGTCGTTAATGAGGAGGTACGGGCGATGCTGGATTTGGGAGTGATTGAACCATCGCACAGCGAGTGGCGGAGCCCAGTCGTGCTGATACCAAAGCCCGACGGCTCCCAATGGTTTTGCATCGACTTCAGGCGCGTGAATGCCATCTCCAAATTCGATGCGTACCCCATGCCCCGGATAGATGAGCTGTTGACCCGGTTGGGGGAGGCCCGCTATATTACCACCCTTGACCTTAGCAAGGGGTATTGGCAGATCCCCCTGGAACCTGCCTCCAGGGAGAAGACCGCGTTCGCCACCCCTATGGGCCTCTTTCACTTTACGCGAATGTCCTTCAGCCTCCATGGGGCCCCAGCCACGTTTCACCGCCTGATGGACCGCCTCCTCCAACCCCATGAAGACTACGCTGCGGCCTATCTGGATGACATAGTCATTTATAGTCCTCAGTGGGAGAACCATCTAGAGCGAGTCGCTTCCGTCCTGAGGTCCCTGCGGGCGGCCGGGTTGACAGCCAACCCGAAGAAATGCCGCATTGGCCGACAAGAAACCACGTATCTGGGATACACTATCGGACATGGACAGGTGAAACCGCTGGTGGACAAAGTCCAGGCCATTGCAACCTGCCCCCCGCCAGCCATGAAACGCCAGGTACGGCAGTTTCTAGGGTTGGCGGGGTATTACCGACGGTTCATTCCCCAATTTGAGGCGATTGCAGCCCCCTTAACGGAGCTCTTGACTAAGGACAGCCTGCGGCAAGTGAACTAGACCCGCGAGTGTGACGAGGCCTTCCAGACACTCAAAACAAGCCTCTGCTGGGAGCCAGTCTTATATAGCCCTGATTTTAATCAGACCTTTGTCCTGCAAACGGATGCCTCGGAAGTGGGACTCAGGGCGGTCCTTTCCCAAGAGCTGGACGGGGAAGAGCATCCGGTCCTCTATATCAGCCGGAAGCTGTTTCCCCGGGAGCATAACTATGCGGTCGTGGAGAAGGAGGCCCTCACCGCGAAGTGGGCTTGTGACGCCCTGAGGTACTACCTCCTGGGGACCCCGTTCACCTTGGTCACCGACCACTCTGCCCTCCAATGGTTGGCCCGCATGAAGGACCACAATATGCGGCTGCAGCGGTGGTACTTGGCGCTGCAGCCCTATGCCTTCACCGTTCGCCATCGGGCCGGGAGGGACCATGCGAATGCTGACTTCCTGTCCCGCCTGGGGGGTATGGAAGGGTCTGGCCCCGTTGCCCGGGAGCCAGCCTTGAGTGGGGGGCCATGTAGTGAGGTGGCCTGGCTCCCGACCGCCCCTGTGAGGGACGAGCCAGAACAGCCGCCGGAGTGGGCGGAGTCACCGCCACCTGTCACTGCCCCCTGGAAGTCAAGGGGCGGGACAGGAAGTATAAAGGCCCGGCCCCAGCGCTCAGTGGGGGCCGGCCCGTGGAGAGGACAGACGCGGGTGCCCAAGCTCCCACTGGGTCGACCCCGCCCCGAGCCCGGTACCCTGAGGAGAACTGGCCGAGCCTGCCCCGAGCCCGGGGTCCAGAGGAGCGGCTGGCGCTTCCCCTCGCCGAGGATCCTGCAGAACCGCCCAACCTACCCAGCGCTCACTACCCTGAGGAGCCCATGGTCTGGGACACAGCGGAGGAAGCTGGCGACGGACAGGTACCAATGGAAAAGGGGGAGAGTGGAAGTGGCCCGGGGACAGCCGGCCCCGGTCTGGCGGTAGCCGACCCCGAGCCCATGTCAGTGTGTTGCGGTCAGGATCCTCACTGACCCAGCAGCAGCCCGACTGCTGCTGTCAGGGCCCCGGGCTGGGACACAGTGGAGTGGGTGGGCCTGTGCCCCCCCCCTGCCACCCCACCTCGGGTGGCAGTCTCACCCCTGCCTAAGGGCCTGAGCCCTGAGAGACTGTTTGTTTTGCTCAGCCCCTGCTTAAGGGCCTGAGCCCTGAGAGACTGTTTTCTCAGCCCCGCCGAGGGACTGAGCCCGACGACGGGGCGGCCAGCCTCGACCTAAGACTCGGAGGCGCCGGACTAACCGGTCCACCTTGCCCAGTGAAGTGAGGTGGCCTGGCTCCCGACCGACCCTGTGAGGGACGGGGCCCCCCCCCCCCCCCCCCCGGACCGTTACAGGGCTATAAGAAAAGGTTGGCAAAACTTTTACAGGATCATCTTGAGCCATCTTCTCCTATCTGCCTGGACCATCCCAGATAGTCACCTGTTGGGAAGCCCTTAATCGAAGACATTCTCACAAAAACCACCTCACCAGAGCCAGGCCAATATACAGTATTAACAAATTATTAAAAGCACGCCCATATTTTGTCACGGGGAGGATAGCTGAAGAGCGTGCAGGCAACAAGAAAGATTGGCAAGTGCTTCAGTAACAATAATTGATTTGGCAGGTAGATTTTCTCTTTGACAGACACACATCTCTAGCTGTTGCTGTGCCCTCAATACCTCTTCCTTTTTCAGGCTGGGACCCTTAATGTTTCAGCATCCCCTTTGCTCCTAGGTTTAGGCTTGGGAAGAATAAACCTTGCTAGCATGGTTGGTATGTAGGCAGGTAGGTATTTCCCAAATTATAGCTCTCCCTATTGTTCCCTTAAGGTATCGTCTGTCTGTTATTGTTTTGTTCCCTGTTGTTTTCCCCCAACAGCCTTTGAGATTATCCAGTCTGGCTGCAAAGTTAAAGCAAACGGGTAAATTGAGAAATATATGGTATTCATAAAAAATAATACATATGACTCCTTCTTTCGCCACAAGAACTTCTTTAAACAAGCTGGGAGACCAATGTTACATGCTAAGGCTCTTGTGTTTGCATAGCAGCAGCCTGACCCCATTTTACACTAGGTGTAGACACAGCCCTTGGTGTCTCCCCAGATTAGGTCCCTACTGAAACTTGATCCTGTTTTTCCTGTTCCATTCATCAAACTACATGTCTTCTCTTTCTCATTACAGCAAGTTTGGTACCCGTCCCATATGCGGAATCCCTGCTGCATGCAGACTGTGCTGGGGAGGAAGTGACCTGTGAGATCTCTCCATACAGCCTACACCTGGCAGATGAGGGGCCCAGCCAGGCCTCCTGGTTCATGGGGACCCTGAAGTTGTCCAGTGGGATCAGCATAGCCCTGGTGCTGAAGGTCAGCAGTGACAGGGAGGAAGATGACAGAATGGCTGTGCTGCACCCAAGGCTGAAGGTCCCTGTAAGCAAGGAGGGCACAGTGCTGACCACAGGTAAAGAAAGTGGCAAATGAGGGGAAAAGACCTTAGTGCTGGAATGCACCTACTGCACCAGGGAGTACTAGGGGAGCCAGACACTCCAGGGCTGAAGCCTCCACACCAAGGAGTGCTAGGGGATCTAGAGACCCCAGGAATACCACCCCACTCTGTAGTCCGGGACTTAAGGGAACTAGACAAAGGGACTGCACATGCTGTGAGTCAGCAGGATAGATAATCCTTCCCTTCTTGAGGGAAGCTCAAATGTACGGGGCCCTCTGGGCCTCCTGCTATCTGCAGGATGTAACCGCTGGGCCACCAATGTGCCCCCTTGATCACTCTGCCCTTGCATTTCTGTGCCCCTTGACTCCCCAATTCTGGCCCCGCTGTTCTCCCCACCACTGTCACTATAAGACTATAACAGGGTTTGAAAAAGGATTAGATAAGTTCATGGAGGTTAGGTTCATCAATGGCTATTAGCCAGGATGGGCAGGGATGGTGTCTCTAGCCTCTGTTTGCCAGAAGCTGGGAATGGGCAACAGGGGATGGATCACTTGATGATTAACTGTTCTGTTCATTCCTTCTGGGGCACCTGGCATTGGCCACTGTCAGAAGACAGGATACTGGGCTAGATGGACCTTTGGTCTAACCCAGTATGGCCGTTCTTATGTTCATTATTTGCCACACCACTGTGACCCTTGGCAAGTGCTTTGTCTGCTCTCCAAGAGTTTGGTGTAGCAAGGAGAGCAATATGCACTTACTCCCCATACCCTGCTAATAGCGCTGCAGCCTGCAGGATGGGATCTTCTTGGGGGGAGACACATCTCCAACCTTTCAACCCAGCATGGCCAGTCAGTCCACAGCATGCTTCCTCCAGGTGGGTGGAACTGTGACCCAGTCCCTGATGTCCTGCCAGGGGGAGTCTTCCATAACCACATATATTTAACACTCTCTCAGTCTATTTGTCTTTCTCTTTCTCTTTGTTCCTAGTTGAATTCCAGTTGTCATCTCGCACCCCTGCTTTGCGTACCCGACTTGGCACCTCCGTCACCCTGGACTGCAGCTTTGCCTTGGCTTCTAGCTCTCCGCTGGCCTCACTGGAGTGGAGGCTGCAGCACCGAGGCAGCGGGCGTAGAGTTTTCCACTACCAGGCGGGGGACGTGGCACAAGCAGAACAGTCAACGGCCCACGTGGATGTGGTGCAGCTGCTGGAGACTGGAGATGCATCACTTAGCCTGCATGGAGTGGGTGTGGGGGATGAAGGGACATACATCTGTTTGGTGTCCACCCCCCAGCACCAGGCCCAGAACATCATCCAGCTGCAGTTGGTCGGTGAGGCAATGATGCTCTAAGGATACCTAGTCCGGGGGCAGTAGGGGAGACAGGCCCCATTCACCAGAACCTCACCCTTCCCCATTTCTCTCTGCTCCCCTCCTTGCTTCCCCAGCCCCACCCGGTGGGGATGAGGGACTCCTCTGTACTACTCCATCCCCTGAAACACAGTTTATCACCGGCTGGATTTAATTTCCTGTTTACCCCCCTCCAGAGCCCCCAAGAGTCCGTTTGTTCCCAGAGTTGGTGTCACGTGAGGGGGATGGAGCCACTACCCTGACCTGTGAGATCTCTGGCTATTACCCCCTGGATGTGTCGGTGAAGTGGACACGGGAGGCCCCTGATGACAAGGACAAGGTCCCTATCTCAGACTCAGGCACATACTTCTCCAGCCATAGGCAAGCCCAGGATGGCACCTACAGCATCAATTCGTACCTGAGTATCAACACAGCCACAGAGCTAGGACCTGTCACCTACAGCTGCCATGTCTCACATCTGGCCCTTGAAGAGCCAATCACAGCTAGTGCCCAGCTCAGAGCACCAGGTAAACGGGGAAAGGAGGGTGAGTGCTCCTTATTGCCCCTGCCTCTCAGCTTTTGCTTCAACCCTCTGATCTCCTAGCTCCAGCTCTTCCCTCACCTCTCAATTGGGGGGTACTATAGCCCCATCCCATTTGGAGCACCCTCCCATTTCTCCCAATTCCCCTGCCTGCCCTCATTCCCCATCCCTTCTTTCCTTTCCTGGCTTCTCAGTTGCACTTCCTCAGCTCTTACTGCATCCTCTAAAGCTCTTTGTAAAGCATGTTCTCTGCATCGTGCAGCACCTTACACTGTTAAGGGGGCAGTAGTTTCAAGGGAGCAAAAAGCCAGCACTTGGACCCTGATCCTGCTTGGCGGACTCCTTATTGGGAACCCAACCATGCCCCAAGGACCCCTATACACTGTTGTCTCCAAGGAAAACAGGACCTTCTTTGCCCCCACCCCCTTCCTTCCCCAATAGGAACTCAGCATAGTCCCTGCTCCCTGTGGCACTGTTCTACCCAGTAAGAAGCCAGCTTTGCCTGAAAGAATACTCTGCCCTCCCCCCACCACATACTTCTCCCCCTGATGGGACCTGATGCTGCCCTACGGACTGTCACTTCTCTCTAATGAGATCCTAATCTTTCCCCAGGAACCTTCCACATCTCTCCTCCAATAGGATCACAGCCCTGCCCTGTGTGTGATCTGTGTGAAGAATTTTAGCTCTCTGAAACAGACTCAGATGAGCTTCACATCACTGACTCCCCCTCTTTCTCCAACAGAGCAAAAAACATCTAAAGAGCTTGTGGGAGCCTTCATTGCTACTTTCATCTTCCTTGCTGCTCTCGCTGGCCTCTTGCTCAGGAGAAGAAAAACAGGTAAGAGTGTAAAGCACTTCAGCTCTCTCCCTAGCCTGAGGTTCCACAGTCAGAGCTCCTGTCTGGCTCCCTACGGTGCCGCTGGCTGTGAGAGGCAGAGACTGGAGTAGCTCGGGGCACCTGCTACAGCTAGCACTCCTGCCACTCTTCTAATTACAGTGCTTCCTGTGGGAGTAGCATAGCTGGAAGCTCCCTCACAACCAGCTGTCCTGCCTCCTTCCCTACAGCAGCCTTGCTGGGAGAAGCCCAGACTGGAGTATTTGGGAGCTCCCCTCATACCTCGTGCTCCTACCTCCTTTCCATTGTGCCTCCTTGAGGGAGAAACTGGAAATGGAGTAACCGGGAGATCATTCCGTAGCTAGTGCTCCTGCTTCTCTTCTTACAGTGTCTCTTGCTGGGGAGGAGAGGGGGTAGCTCTTAGGAGTGTTAGTGATGATAATGTAGTACTCGGGCCTGTATATTTTTTCCATGAGACAGAATTTTGGGTCTTGTTTGCCCATTTGACTTTTGATATTTTTATATTCTTACTAATATGTATGAACAAAGAACAAAGACTCTGTGTGTTACATCTGCCCACAAGCAGATCAGGTGAAAAGAGAGAAGAGATAAAGCTAAAGTGTTGTTGGGCAGAATGGGTGTGTAATATACGAGCAGACACTTGAAGGACAGTCCTGCCTCAACTCCTCTCCCGAGATAAGGTCAAGCAGCCAGTCGGTAGGGGCAAGAGGAATGGGGGTGAAGGTATACGAAACACTAAAAGCCAAAGAAATCCCTGCCCCTGACTGGAGCACAACCTCACTCCTTACTCCTCTCATGGGATACAGAAGAGGTGGGACTGAAGCCCCCAGACCCCAAACCCTCCAAAATGACCATAAATTATAAGGGGTAGGATCAAAGGTGCACTACTTCTGGTCTTCTACTTTCTGTCTGCATGATGAACCAGGGCAGGGGGAAGGGAAAGCCCTTAATAGTAGCCTACCATCGCCCTGGTAGCTGCAGAACATGGAAGAGAATGACATTTTACTGATTGTTTTTGTCACCCTGAATCTCATTATTTTTCTCTTTTCAGTTGATCCAAAGTCTGAGAAATCTCTGGAGACTTCAGGGTAAAAGGGACAGTTAACTCAGTTACTCTTATTCCTGCACCCCCTCTGACAGACCCCATACCAGATGAAGACCCAACCACTCTGAAATTAACCTCCCATTTTACATTAATGGAGCTGTCACCTTTTCCAGGGACTCTCTTGCAGCTCTGTAGGAAGGGATTGGAGGACCCTTGTGACCCTGGAAAGGTGGAGTCAGAGAAAAGGGTCACATGTCTCCATCATGTGAGTGGAGGTAATATCACTAACCTCCCTGTAACACTCTTCTTCTCACACTTTCAGGTACACAGAGCTAAATCCACAAAGGGATGTAGGCATTTTAGGTGCCTAAGTCCAACATTTAGGCACCACTGAGATCCTCAAACCTCTGCTAAGCTGGTGCCTAACCCTTTAGCTGCCTAAATTCCTAAGGCACCTAAGGTTCTGCTGGAAAAGTCCCCTAAGCACCTAAGTTTCTGCTTGTGGACATACACAAAATCACCTAATTCCTGATGCCACTGAGCTCATGCATAACCCCTAGTAGGATTGTCAACCTAAACAATACCCTGCCTTTGTCACCTGCAGGGCCTGATCCCAGAGGCATGCTCAGAGCATACCTATCAGATTCAGATCAGGCCTTGAACAAAGACAGCTAGGAGCAAGCAGGTCAAAAATTTGGTGGGTGTATGTATACACGTATGTGTGTATGTGTACACTGTCACTTTGCCCATGTCATCCCTAGCTTTTAATCCCTCCACTGGCTCTCCCTTCTCTATCACATCAAATATAAGCTGCTTGTATTCATCTTCTAGTCCCTTCTTGGCCATTTTCCACCCTACCTAGCATCTCTCATTTGGTATTGAACTGTTGATGTCCATCTCTGATGGGCCCATCATGCCAGCCTCCATTGGCCACGGGTTACATTTTCAGACAAGCATCTTTCTACTTTCTCCCATGCTGTTCAGCACACTTGGGAGGAGCTCCCTGAAAACATTCACAAAGCATCCTCCTTCAAATACATCCGCAAGACTCTCCTTTGCCATGATGCCTGTAATATATTGACAATGGTTAGAATGCCGATCAGCCTGACCATTATTGTCTCATTGTTTCCTTTTATTCCCCTACAAGTCTCTTGCTTTACGCTTAGATTGTAAGCTCTTTGGGGCAGGAACTGTCTTTTTGTTCTGTTTGTACAGTGCCTAGCACAATGGGGTCCTGGTCACAACTAGGGATCCTATGTGCTACAATAATGCACCTAATAACATTATTAGCTTAGTGGGTAGAGCACTCCCCTATAATGTAAGAGGCCCAGGTTTGTATCCATGTTCTGCCTGAGTTGGAGCAGGGACTTGAAGTCAGTTCTCCCACATCCCAGGTGAGTGCTCTAACTACTGAGTTGTTGAGTATTCTGGGGTGGTTATGTCTCAGTCTCCCCTACTGAAGCTGTTCCACTTGATATAGATGAAATATTTTTGGAGCTGGGCCTCTCCCACATCTCAGGGGATTGCCCTGACCACTGAGCTACAGAGTCAAACTCCTGCTTTGTCTCCTCTTTCTTGCCCAATGAATATTTAATTATTTATATGAAGAGGTTCTTCAGCAGGAGAGATTGAGAGCCAGTTACATCCCTTGTTAGTATCTTGCTGAAATGCTGTATTTGGGAAGCTCAGGGTGGAAAGGGTGTGGGCGAGGAGTGGGGCTCACTCTGTAACTGGCTCAAATGAGATACGGTATTCACTGCACTTTGTGCTAGTTTGAATTTGACTTCTGAATAAAACCCTGTTGTTATTTTTCTAACACATTTCCACTTTAACTCCAAACTCATCTGAATTGGAAGGTCTGGGGAGGGAGAATCATCATGCCACCACCTCTCAGGAGGGGTGGAAGGGCGAAATTGCAAAGTGACAGATCGCAGTAGAGGTTTACTGGTTATTATACAATTCTCTTATTTGTCCTTTTCTGCAAAAATAATAAGGTAAAAATGAAGTATTTCATTCCCAGCCTCATTCTGTAAAGAGCAATGTTTAGAGGGCTTATTCCTTCACCCTCCCACTTCCATGGTCCTTCTCGCATGAACAGAGAGCAACAATACCCGAAGTCCGAAGGTGCAAACAATTTGATGTTTATTGGAGTGAACTTCCAGCAAGCTTAAATCCAAGTTCCTTTTTCCTTATTTTCAATAGGAGATAGGCCTGAATATCTATATCCTAACAAGCAATATGAAGTGTAACCAATAGGAAACAAACTGGGGTAAAGGGGCTGTCTCAGTAATGATCCCCATCCCTATGCAGGAGTTTCAACCATGGCAGCAGAAAGAAAACTCAGCAAAAAGAAACGGGGGGGGGAGACGTCAGGACCAGATTATATTTGCATACACACACCTAGGTGTTCAGCAGACAGAGCTACGTTGCCAAAGAGATCAATTTTGGCTGGTTTTGGGATACAAATCACTTTGAATGAAGGGGTAATGAAATGTTGTTATCCTTACTGTATGAGTAAAGGGCAGCAGAACTGTGCTTATCATGCCCTAATTGAGAGGGTCACCCTAACCTCAAACCCACTTGCTAAGCAGAGGGTAGGAATATCACATCCCAGTGAAAGTTAGAGGGTTTAGGGACAGATGTTCTTATCTAGTGGTGTGGGCTCTGCTTTAAAGGGTTCTAGATACTATTTGGTTCTTTTCTCTTTAGTGTTCAAAGGGAGAGTTGAGTAAACTCAATTAAAAGTTCTTGTTTCTGTTGAGTGATTACTAGAGCTGAAATCACTGATGAGTAGCTCTAAGCCTTCAACCTGGTGTGAGGACAGTGTTGCAATGAAAGACAAGAGGCAACAGTAGAGCGGTTCCTCACTGTCCAGAGAAATCAGTAAGAGCTGGGCTAAGTGGTGGAACCTCAGAATGGGGCATCGCAGAAGTGGCAGTGAGTGGCAAGCAGCCCTGATGACAGCAGCAGAGCTGACCAGCAGCAGAGATAACAGCAACAGAGGTGGCAGCACGTAGCTAGAGAAGGCAGAGTGCAGTGGAAGCAGTCAGCCAGTTGCAGAGGCAGCAGCAGAGACATTGCTTGACACTCCCTCTCCCTTTTCAGGGTGGGAAGTGAATCCAGGTGAATGCACCTCTGAACTAAGGGTCTTCACTGACCAAGGACAGCCAACTGTGAGTAGGGTGCAGTGCAGGGAGAGGGGAGTGGTGTGTTGAAGGAACATTTATTTGTCAGACTTTCTTGCTGCAAGATGGGAAACTGAGACAAAAGACACTGCCCCAATGTACTGTGAGGTGGGTGTTGCTTATGGTTACATGCTTCTGAATCATGGTTGTGGTGTTTTCCCAAAGTAATGCTGAGTTCTATTTCCTTTTTAACAAAAGTTTTCTTGTGTTATACACAGACTCAGTGCTTATGAGTGGATAAGTATTGACTCTTAGAGGTGCCCAAGGGTGCTAATTAGTTTTATCAGATTACTGGGTAGGGGCTTGAGATGGTTCTGTTTTGTATTGGTAAGAGGAACCCATAGACATTGAGCCCCAGCCCTTGTTGCTGCCATCTCCATCTGGCAGATATGTCTATGGAAAAAAGTGAGGCAGATGGCAAACAATATGCATTAGAGGTTATGAAGTGTAGAAAATTGATAAGGAAAGCTAAAGACATCCAGAAAAAATCCATGACTGCAGAACTAAGGACAATAAGGAGAGGTTTTTAAGTATACCAGGAACAAAAGAAATCCCGATAATGGGACAGGCCCATTACTAGGTGAAAATGGTAAAATTGTTAATGAAATCATACAGTAAAGGCAGAAGTGTTTAATAAATATTTCTGTTCTATATTTGGAAGGAAGCCAATTGATGTATTCGGATTGCATGAGGATGATGAACTGCTTCTCCGTCTATTAGTAACTAAGGGGGATGTTAAAACAGCATCTACTAGGGATAACTGTTCTAAAAGCATCGGGACCAGATAACAAGAGCCCTAAAAGAGTTGGCTGGTGAAATCTAGACAATATCAATAAAGCTCATGCTATATGGACAGATATAACTGACAGATTTCAAAAAGGAATGATCAGTGGGAATAATCTTTGAATGGAGGTGTTTCTAGTGGAGTTCTACAAGGCAGATGATATTTAATATTTTTACCAAAGGTGCGGAAGTAAATATAAAATCACTGCTGATGAAATTGGCAGATGACACAGAGATTAGCAGAGCGGTAAATGAGGACAAGGCAGTCATCCAGATGGTCTGGATTTCTCAGTAAATTGAGCTCATTCAAACAGAATGCATTTTAATACAAGAAAAGTTTGTCATATATCTAAGAAGAAAGACTGCAACCAAATGAGATCTCCTGGAAAACAGTGGCTCTGAAAAGGATGTAGGGATCATGAGATCCCAAAGCAATGCTGTGGCAAAAAGTTCCTTGGAGGGGAGTAATGAGTAGTACTAGGGAAGTGTATACTGGTAGACTTCATTGGTAAAACCGCTACTAAAATACTGCTATGAAGAAACTGGGAGATATCTGTATTAATTTTATGAAAGTTATCTCCATGGGTTTGGTGGTTGGTGTACTGCAGGCTAAAAGGTAACTGAGGGCATGTCTATACTTCAAAGTTAAGTCAATTTAAGGTAAGTTGACATCCAGCTGCCGCAGTAATTAAGTTGGTTGTGCGTGTGTCCTCACTAGCAACACTTGTATTGATGCACAAAGCAGTGCACTATGGGTAGCTATCCCACAGTGCAACTAGACACAGGGGTTTTTGGGAAGAGCTTACAATGCCTCATGGGACCAAAACATTGATGCAGGGGGGAATGGGAACATGGCTTTGGCTTCCCATGATGCAGTTTCCTCCCTCCCTCCTTACCCTGATATCAATGGCACTTTCTCATGCCTTTTTTTCGAAAGCCTGGCTTAGCCATGTGTATGCCACACCCCAAGAAGCATGGACCCCACTCAGCTGTGCACTGTTGTGAGCATTAGAAACACCTTGTGCCTTATCCTGCAATATTTCCAGAGCTGAGAAAGGCACCGTCGCATGGAACATTGCGATGTCATGCAAGCAGCCCTGCTGCAAGCCATAGGGTGAAAAAGAACGAGGAGTGGCACTAACAAATTTATTTGGGCATAAGCTTTTGTGGGCTAAAACCCACTTCATCGGATTCATGCAGTGGAAAATACAGTAGGAAGATATATATACACAGAGAACATGAAAAAATGGGTGTTGCCATACCAACTATAATGAGACTAATCAATTAAGGTGGGCTATTATCAGCAGGAGGAAAAAAGCTTTTGTAGTGATAATCAGGATGGCCCATTTCCAACAGTTGACAAGAAGGTGTGAGTAACAGGGGAAAATTAGCATGGGGAAATAGTTTTTATTTTGTGTAATTACCCATCCACTCCCAGTCTTTATTCAAGCCTAATTTAATGGTGTTCAGTTTGCAAATTAATTCCAATGCAGTTTCTCGTTGGAGTCTGTTTTTGAAGTTTTTTTGTTGGAGTATTGCGACTTGACCAGAGAGGTTGAAGTGTTAGCTGACTAATGTTTTAGTGGTATTAATTTTCCATTGTTAATTTTGTGAGCATTCATGGCCTACCATACAATTAGGGGGGAGGGAATAGCTCAGTGGTTTGAGCATTGGCTTGCTAAACCCAGGGTTGGGAGTTCAATCTTTGAGGGGACCATTTAGGGATCTAGGACAAAAAGAAAAATCTGTCAGGGACAGTACTTGGTCCTGCTGTAAAAGCAGGGGACTGGACTCAATGACCTTTCAAGGTCCCTTCCAGTTCTATGAGATAGGTATATCTCCATATATTATAATTTCCATACCCAGATGTGGCCCTCAGTCCAAAAAGTTTGCCCACCCCTGCTTTATAACAGCCCTTAACATATTTGAAGATGGTTATCAGGTCTCCCCTCAACCTTTTTTCTCAAGACTAAACATGACCAGTTTCTTTAACCTTTCCTCATAGGTCAGGTTTTCTAAACCTTTTATAATTTTTTGCTGCTCTCCTCTGGAATCTCTCCAAACTGTCCACATCTTTCTTAAAATGTGGCACCCAAAACAGGACACAGTGCTTCAACTATGGCCTCACCTGTGCCAAGTAGGACAGAACAGTTAGCATCCATGCCTTACACATGACACTCCAGAATGCTATTAGCCCTTTTTTTCCAACTTCATCACATTGTTGACTCATATTTCAATTCAGCAGTACTACCACCTAGCCAATTATTCCCCATTTAGTACTTGTGTATTTAAATTTTCCTTACTGAGTGTAGGACTGTGCACTTGTCTTTGTTGAATTTCATCTTGTTGATTTCAGACCACTACTCCAATTTATCGATGTCATTTTGAATTCTAACACTGTTCTCCAAAATGCTTGCAACCCCTCCTAGCTTGGTGTCATCTACAGATTTTATAAGCATACTCTCCGCTCCATATCCAAGTCATTAATGAAAATGACAAACTTTTATAGGACCCCACTAGATACGCCCTTCCAGTTTAACAGCAAACCATCGATAACTACACTTTGTGTATGGTCTTTCAATCTGTTGTGTACCCTTTGTGACAAAGTGGAGATTTTTTGTACTATTTTTATGAATCCTAGGCATGCCTCAGTTTCCTTCTGTATGTGTCATTGCTAGCCAGAGGGTAAAAAAGAGTTATCACTGCTCCTGGAACAGTGCAATAGACAAGAGGTTTGTGTGTGTCACCTCACTGTCTGGGGGGAATGAATACAGTCACTAAAGAACTGGCTCAAACTGATCCAAATCAACACAGAGTGCAGGAAGACAAAGAGATGCTCCAACAACTGAACAATCAACACCTAACAGCAGAAAACTCCAGCAGCTAGGATTTGGGAACTGAGCTGGAGAAGGTGTCAGGTGACTGGAAGAAATGGGCTTTTCGAGGGACTCGGGAGCCAGACCTAAGGAGACAAAGGGGTAAACAGAGAGAGACAGAGATGGAGTTCATCACAGTGTGGCTGGCCCATCAGGGCACTGGTTTGACCAAGGTGGACTATGGCTTAACTTCGGCTTCTCTGTGTTAATCTAAGATCTATAAAATTCTCTGTGCTAGGTGACTAATAAATGATTACCTTGTTTTGAAAAGGTTGCCTGTGTCATTATATCAGAGGGGTAGCCGTGTTAGTCTGGATCTGTAGAAGCAGCAAAGAATCCTGTGGCACCTTATAGACTAACAGACGTTTAGTTTCCTGAGGAAACTACAATGCATTGGTGACCTTTCAGAAAACACCATCCTAGCCACCATGGATGTAGAGGCTCTCTACACAAACATCCCACACACAGATGGAATACAAGCTGTCAGGAACAGTATCCCTGATGATGCCACAGCACAACTGGTTGCTGAGCTCTGTGCCTTTATCCTCACACACAACTATTTCAAATTTGATGATAATATGTATCTCCAGATCAGTGGCACCGCTATGGGCACCCGCATGGCCCCACAATATGCCAATATTTTTATGGCCGACCTGGAACAACGCTTCCTCAGCTCCCGTCCACTCACGCCCCTTCTCTACCTACGCTACATTGATGACATCTTCATTATCTGGACCCATGGGAAGGAGACTCTGGAAAAATTCCACCAAGATTTCAACAGCTTCCACCCCACCATTAACCTCAGCCTGGACCAATCTACACGGGAGGTCCACTTTCTGGACACCACAGTACAAATAAGTGATGGTCACATTAATACCACCCTATACCGAAAACCTACCGACCGCTATGCCTACCTTCATGCCTCCAGCTTCCATCCCGGGCACACCACAAGATCCATTGTCTACAGCCAAGCACTGAGGTACAACCGCATCTGCTCTAACCCCTCAGACAGAGACCAACACCTACAAAATCTCCACCAAGCATTCTCAAAACTACAGTACCCGCACGAGGAAATAAGGAAACAGATCAACAGAGCCAGACGTGTACCCAGAAGCCTCCTACTGCAAGACAAACCCAAGAAAGAAACCAACAGGACTCCACTGGCCATCACATACAGTCCCCAGCTAAAACCCCTCCAACGCATCACCAGAGATCTACAACCCATCCTGGACAATGATCCCACACTTTCACAAACCTTGGGTGGCAGGCCAGTCCTCGCCCACAGACAACCTGCTAACCTGAAGCACATTCTCACCAGTAACTGCACACCGCACCAAAGTAACTCTAACTCAGGAACGAATCCATGCAACAAACCTCGATGCCAACTCTGCCCACATATCTACACCAGCGACACCATCACAGGACCTAACCAGATCAGCCACACCATCACTGGTTCATTCACCTGCACATCCACCAATGTAATATACGCCATCATATGCCAGCAATGCCCCTCTGCTATGTACATAGGCCAAACTGGACAGTCTCTAAGGAAAAGGATAAATGGACACAAATCAGATATTAGGAATGGCAATATACAAAAACCTGTAGGAGAACACTTCAACCTCCCTGGACACACAATAGCAGATGTTAGGGTCACCGTCCTGCAGCAAAAAAACTTCANCATTATAAATACTCACTGAGAGCATTGCATACTCTGAAGGGGCACAGAACAAGTCTCTCAGAGGAGTTTGGCTTGGCTGGATTCATTGCAGGGAGCCACAGAGGCAGGGAACACTGGTGCTGAAGGCCCAGTCTTGGAGGCCAGGGGCCTGCCCTGTGGAACTGTGTGGGTCCTTGGGGCCCAACACACTAAAAGAGTCACTCCCAGGAGCCTGGTGACAGGCTCGGGCATACACCAGACCCTGTAACTCCGTGACAGTGTCTTCACTGTAATTTCATCTTGACCGTTGTAACAGCGTACCCCATAAAGGGGCTCATAAATGTATGTATAATATAACTGGAATAGGGTTTTGCTACATAGGCCATGTAACATATCTATGTAAAGGTTATGATCTACTGGTTATGTTCACCCTAGTTGTATGCAGGCACCATTTGTGTGTTCAAAGTTATGAACATTGGCTGTATAATTGCTTGATTTCTAAGTGGCCTCAGTTAGAACATTTGATGACTTCTTGGGAAAGGAATGTGCAAATTAGGTGTTCAGTCAGGGGGCACTTAACAGACAAAAGAGCTTGGAAGACTCCAATCCACATTAGAAGTCTACCTGAGGACGTTCAAGGCAGCATGTGGGTAATGGCTGCTACCTGCAGTCCTGAGTCATGCATGGGCATGTGACCTGCCCATGTGATTCCGAATCTCCATTCTGTGACTGGATTCTACAGAGGGTGAGGAGGGGGTCTCCACCCACAAGAGACAGTCTATTTAAACCCGTGGGAGACCCCTCCATTTTGTCTTCAGCTGGCTAAAGAAGAAGCCTCTCCACCCCCCCAGGACACTTGAAGGAAACTGAAAACTACAGGGGGTGTGAGTGATTGCTGGACCCAGGCTAAAAGAAGATTAGCCTGTAAAAGGGAACATTTTGGAACTGGTGAGGATCTTATCTGTATTTAGTGCAATTAGACATAGATTTGCGTATTTTATTTTATTTTGCTTGGTAACTTCTTTTGTTCTGTCTGTTACTACTTGAAATCACTTAAATCCTACTATCTGTATTTAATAAAATCACTTTCTACTTATTAATTAACTCAGAGTATGTATTAATACCTGGGGGAGCAAACAGCTGTGCATATCTCTCTATCAGTGTTATAGAGGGCGAACAATTTATGAGTTTACTCTGTATAAAGCTTATACAGGGTAAAACGGATTTATCTGGGTTTAGACCCCATTGGGAATTGGGCATCTGAGTGTTAAAGGCAAGCAGACTTCTGTGAGCTGTTCTCAGGTAACCCTGCAGCTTTGGGATAGGTGGTTCAGACTCTGGTCTGTGTCTGGAGCAGATAGGTGTGTCTGGCTATCAGCAAGACTTTGAGTGCTGGAACTACCAGTAGCTGGCAGGGGAGAATAGAACCAGAGGTAGCCTTTGCACATCAGCTGGCAGCTCCCAAGGGGGTTTCTGTGAACCAACCCGTCACAGTGGCGTAGTCGAACAGGATCTGTGCACAGCTGATTGCTTTGAGATACTGGTAGTGATTTTAAGTGAGTTTTAAGTGTGGTGGCTGGAGAACAGACAAAGTGGTTACTGGTTTGTTATTTTCTGTTTGCTTATTTCGGGAAAGGGAAGTAGGGACAGAAAAGGAAGCAAAATAAGTAAGAAGGAAGATCAGAAGATTGTGAAAGTCTCTGTTAGCTAAGAATCACCTGAGAATCACATCAGCTGGCAGCTCCCAAGGGGATTTCTGTGATCCAACCCGTCACAACCGTATTTCCCTAGTTTGCTAATGAGAATATTATGTGGGCTGTGTCAAAAGCCTCACTAAAATCGAGGTATTTCATGTCTACTGCTTCCCCCCATCCACTAAGCTATTAACACTGTGGTTGGTTTCACATGATTTGTTCTTGACAAATCTATGTTGGCTATTACTTACCAGTGTATTGTCCTCTAGGTGCTTACAAATTGGTTGTTTAATCATTTGTTTCACTATCTTTCCAGGTATTGAAATTAGGCTGACTGGTCTTAATTCCCTGGATCCTCTTTGTTCCCCTTTATAAAGTTAGGTACTGTGTTTGCCCTTCTTCACTTCTCTATGACCTCACCCATCCTCCGTGAGTTCTTGAACACAATTGCTAATGGTTCCAAGATTGCTTCAGCTAGTTCCTTAAGTACCCTTTGCTGACCTGAACACATCTAACTTATCTACATATTCTGTTCTTTCCTTCTTCTGGTATATGTTCCTTTCCTCTTTTTGTTAATATTAATTGTGCTAAGCACCAGGCCACAATTAACTTCTTCAGTGAAGACTGAAGCAAAAATGGACATTAAATACCTCAGCCTTCTTGGGGTCATCCATTAATAGCTCTCCTTCCATGCTAAACAGTGGAGCTATACTTCCCTTAGTCTTTCTCTTGCTCCTAATGTATTAACGAAACCTTTTTTTATTGCCTTTTTGTTCCTTACTAGGTGTAACTCATTTTTACCTTAGCCTTTATGATTTTGTCCCTACATGCTTGTGGTTTTTTGTTTTTTGTTTTTGTATTCACCTTTAGCAATGTGTTCATGTTTCCACATTTTGTAGGATTCCTTTTTGATTTTCAGGTCATTAAAGAGCTTTTGATGCAGCCATATTGGCCTCTTTCTATTCTTTCTACCTTTCTTTTTCATTGGGATAGTTTACAGTTTTGTCTTTAGTATTGTCTGTTTAAAAAACTTTCAGATTTCCTCAACTCCTTTTTTCCTTACATTTTCTTCTCAGGAGCCCATATCTACCAGTTCACTGAATCTGTTAAAGTCTGTTGTTGTTTTTTTGAAGTCCATTGTCCATTCACGGCTGCTCTCACTCCTTCTGTTCCTTAGAATCATGAAAGTTATCATTTAATAATCACTTTCACCCATAATGGCCGCCCAACTTCCAAGTTAATTTCTCCACATTCCAAAACAAGAACTTATCCCCAACAGATTGCAAGAACTTATTAGACATTTTGTGTTTTTTCTGTATTACTTTTCCAACAGAAAGTCTCCCATTACTACCAAGTCTTGTGTTTTGGATATTTTTGCTATTTTCTCTAGAAATGCCTCATCCACCTCCTCCTCCTGATTTGGTGGTCTGTAGTAGACCCCTAACATGACATCTGCCCTGGTTTTGCCCCTTTTATCTTCACCTAGAGAGTTGCAACTGGTCTGCCTCTCTCCTCCTTCTGGATCTCAAAAGAACTGTATACATTCTTGATGTACAATGCAACACCTCCTTCCTTTTTTCCCTGCTAGTCCTTTTTGAACGAGCTATATGTCTCTATACCAATATGCAAAAAGTTTTGGACTCAGCACAGGGGAAACTGTGTTCTAAGGGAAGACAGACACCTCACCTGGAATGAAACATGACTAACTATATTGTACTGCCACCTGTAAAAGTAAACTGAAGCATCCAACTGCAAGTCCTGGGAGAGCAAAAGAACCTGCTTCAGCCTGGAACCCCATCTCCTCTCCACAACAGCAAAGATTGGGAGAGAATATGGCCAGTTTATAAAGACTCTGAAAATATAGAGGAATTTTTATCTACCTTCAAGCATCTGTGTGGGATTCACTGGGCTCCAGATGACCCGTGAATGCCTGTCCTGTTGACCAAATTGTCTGGGGAAGCTAGAGAGGTATTTAATGAAATGGGGGATGAGGAGGCTTTGAATTATGTAATGTTTAAATAAGCTGTATTGAGCTAACTGCCTCCCTGAGACGAGGGCTCAGTGTTTGAGACATTTAGCCACAAGGCTTGGAGCTCTGAGCTTTGCAGCCAAGCAGGCGATGGAACGTCAAGTCCTACGTGCAATGGAGCTCTGAGCCCAGCCCAGACTGACAGAGTGGGGAGGGAGCTCTTCTGGAAGCCAACAACCTAACTATCAGTCACAGGTAAACAAAAGGCACTAACAGGGGACTGGGGCCACCCACAGCAAAGAGAGGGACAGAGCAGGTGACATTGTGAGGTAAAGCGAGAGAGAGTGAGCACCAGACACTCAGAGCCAGGGGTGGCGCCAGCCTCTTCCTAGTGGGGGCACTGAGGTGGGCTAGGCAGAAAATTCGGGGTGCTGCACTAGACATCTTGTGGGCATACATACTTATTTTTTTAACAATATGCTCTTAAACATGTGTTTTATCTGTTTTGCAGCATGAGCTTTCGTGGGTGAATACCCACTTCTTCGGATGCAAGTAGTGGAAATTTCCAGGGGCAGGTATATATATGCAAGCAAGAAGCAAGCTAGAGATAACGAGGTTAGTTCAATCAGGGAGGATGAGGCCCTGTTCTAGCAGTAGAGGTGTGAAAACCAAGGGAGGAGAAACTGGTTCTGTAGTTGGCAAGCCATTCACAGTCTTTGTTTAATCCTGAGCTGATGGTGTCAAATTTGCAGATGAACTGAAGCTCAGCAGTTTCTCTTTGAAGTCTGGTCCTGAAGTTTTTTTGCTGTAGGATGGCCACCTTAAGATCTGCTATTGTGTGGCCAGGGAGGTTGAAGTGTTCTCCTACAGGTTTTTGTATATTGCCATTCCTAATATCTGATTTGTGTCCATTTATCCTTTTCCTTAGAGACTGTCCAGTTTGGCCGATGTACATAGCAGAGGGGCATTGCTGGCATATGATGGCGTATATTACATTGGTGGATGTGCAGGTGAATGAACCAGTGATGGTGTGGCTGATCTGGTTAGGTCCTGTGATGGTGTCGCTGGTGTAGATATGTGGGCAGAGTTGGCATCGAGGTTTGTTGCATGGATTGGTTCCTGAGCTAGAGTTACTATGGTGCGGTGTGCAGTTACTGGTGAGAATGTGCTTCAGGTTGGCAGGTTGTCTGTGGGCGAGGACTGGCCTGCCACCCAAGGTTTGTGAAAGTGTGGGATCATTGTCCAGGATGGGTTGTAGATCCCTGATGATGCGTTGGAGGGGTTTTAGCTGGGGACTGTATGTGATGGCCAGTGGAGTCCTGTTGGTTTCTTTCTTGGGTTTGTCTTGCAGTAGGAGGCTTCTGGGTACACGTCTGGCTCTGTTGATCTGTTTCCTTATTTCCTCGTGCGGGTACTGTAGTTTTGAGAATGCTTGGTGGAGATTTTGTAGGTGTTGGTCTCTGTCTGAGGGGTTAGAGCAGATGCGGTTGTACCTCAGTGCTTGGCTGTAGACAATGGATCTTGTGGTGTGCCCGGGATGGAAGCTGGAGGCATGAAGGTAGGCATAGCGGTCGGTAGGTTTTCGGTATAGGGTGGTATTAATGTGACCATCACTTATTTGCACTGTGGTGTCCAGAAAGTGGACCTCCCGTGTAGATTGGTCCAGGCTGAGGTTAATGGTGGGGTGGAAGCTGTTGAAATCTTGGTGGAATTTTTCCAGAGTCTCCTTCCCATGGGTCCAGAT
>QXTE01000462.1:366964-470342 GCA_003942145.1 Platysternon megacephalum
ATCCTACAGCAAAAAAACTTCAGGACCAGACTTCAAAGAGAAACTGCTGAGCTTCAGTTCATCTGCAAATTTGACACCATCAGCTCAGGATTAAACAAAGACTGTGAATGGCTTGCCAACTACAGAACCAGTTTCTCCTCCCTTGGTTTTCACACCTCTACTGCTAGAACAGGGCCTCATCCTCCCTGATTGAACTAACCTCGTTATCTCTAGCTTGCTTCTTGCTTGCATATATATACCTGCCCCTGGAAATTTCCACTACTTGCATCCGAAGAAGTGGGTATTCACCCACGAAAGCTCATGCTGCAAAACGTCTGTTAGTCTATAAGGTGCCACAGGATTCTTTGCTGCTTTTACAGATCCAGACTAACACGGCTACCCCTCTGATGTTTTATCTATGTTATCCTGAAAAGAAGAATAAAAATATATACAGATCGATCAGTTTTAAACTTCACATATGGCAGCTCACTGGTGCAACATTTATTCACAGAAAATCAATAGAAAAAAATCTAAGTCAATAAATATATAAATAAACTAATAATGCTAATAATATTAACAAGAATAACAATAAACATGCAAACTTCGGGAAAAAATACTGGTTAAATAATACTAACTCCTAATTACTTTAAATCAGAGAGTGTACTGTATTATATTCTATAATTAGCCATTTGCACACACAAAAGAAATGAAACAACACACACACACAAACACAAACACACACATACACTATTTAAAGTTACATAAACAGCTGACCAAATCTAAGTAAGTACCCCTTTTTCCCCTAGCCGATCAAGCCCGTATTTGCATTCCAGTCAAAGCAAAACCCAATCAAATACATACAATCTGAAAATTCAAAACATTTTTAAAGCTGTTTTTTGGGGGAACAGACCACAAACAAATCCCAATGTTTATATTCCACAATTCACTACTCAAAAGAACAGATCTGACCTGAGAGCAGGAGAGACATACTGATGTACAGGATGCATGTGACACAGGTGCTGCTGCTCTGCTCAAGGGGTGAGCATTGGAGGAGCTCCCATCACCCCCATTTCTGCTGGAACTCAGTACTCACTCTACAGGACAGTAATGTCAGGGCGGGGGGGACGGGGACAGGGAGGGGAGGAGGAGAAAGGGAGTGTTAGAAGTAAAACTCTTCAGAGAAGACAAACTGAGCTCTCTCTCACCCATGTCCAGCAGGTTCCCAGCACTGCAATGGCAAGGCAGTACCGCACACAGGGATGCACTAGCTGGCTATTTACAGTATAAAAATTACACAGTAGTGATGTTAGCGGTAAATGTTATGAAACAGCAAGGGCCTAAATCCTCAAAGGTGTGTAGGCACCTTTAAGGATCAGGGTAAGGTATTTATAGGAGCAAGTGCTAGCTCAGAGGTAGGCAACCTATGGCACACGTGCCGAAGGCGGCACGCAAGCTGATTTTCAGTGGCACTCACACTGCCTGGTCCTGGCCACCGGTCCGGGGGGCTCTGCATTTTAATTTAATTTTAAATGAAGCTTCTTAAACATTTTAAAAACCTTATTTACTTTACATACAACAATAGTTCAGTTATATATTATAGACTTATAGAAAGAGACCTTCTAAAAACGTTAAAATGTATTACTGGCACGTTAAACCTTAAATTAGAGTGATTAAATGAAGACTTGGCACACCACTTCTGAAAGGTTGCTGACCCCTGTGCTAGATAGTGACTGGATATTTAACAGGGATGGGAGTGCTGAGTATTTATATCCATGAGGAATACATGATCATTACTTCTGCCTCAACTAAGTATGTGGCCAAATCAAGACAAGGATTGCAGAATAAGATAGACAGATAGATGATAGCTATAGATATTATACAGGGAAATTGTGTGAACTATTTATAGCTTCAGATACAGCCGATTAGCTGGGTATTTACAGGATAAAAGTCACACAGAGTGTCTGGGGGTTATCTCCAGGGACAAGTTCTGTTGGATAGCGATGTCAGGGTTAAATGTCAAGAAGCAACAAGGGCCCAGGCATCAGGTTAACACCCGGGATTCTGTTCAGCATTCAATGTTACCTGCCCTATAACATTTCCTGTGTTGTGACTTAAACTAAGTCATGATATCTACATAAACCCTCCCCCACCTCCCCACTAGTTGATAGCCCAAATCACATCCACATCCCGTACAATAATAGAGACAGATTTATTAGTAATACATCAATTATACGTCCTCCCGCCCATCCCTCCTACCTGCATTACCCTGGGGCTCTGATCCTCTACAGACATCATCACCACAGATAGAGAGAGGGGTGTTTGGACATTACGACTCTGGCACATGATTGGCTTCTGTAGCGGAGAGTTGATCAAAATCTTTAGCCCCACGTCCTTGCAAAAGAAAAATCAGGTATGTCACCTCCTCTTATTCTATTCAACAAAAGCAACATGTCCAGCTTTGTCTGCCTATTTCTCCCCTTCCATACAAGCCCCCCACTTACACCCCTTTAATTACCCTGGTGTGTCCAACACCGCAAGTGGCTGTCTAAACTCCAAGCACCCCAATGACAGTATCGCTGCCCAACTGGACTCTTTAATATTTCACAGTGCCACCTGCTGGTGAGACAAGAGCAATAACACAGCTAATAGAACTCCATTTTTTATTGGAGAAAAGTGTTGTAGTGACACTAGGCCAAAGGATATGTGTGTTCAGATAAGGGGAAAAATATAGTCTTCTTTTAGGGAACAAGTTCCAATCAGTACCCCCTTGCTGCTCCAAAATCCAGAGTTCCTTATTATTTATTTAACAGGAGTGCCTGGGAGCCACAGTCAAGGAGTAGAAACCCATTGTGCTCACAGGAAAGATGGAAAAAGTATTATCTCAATTTTACAGAGATAGAGAGAAATAAACTAACCTGCTCAAAGTGGTCACACAGGAACCTGTGGCAGAGCAAGCAACTGAATCCATCTCTATTGAGCCCCAGCTCAGTGCACGTACCCAAGACCATCCAGGAGATGAACACAACCCCCCACTTGAAGGAATCTGATTGGTGTGTGTTACCAGACAGAGATGTGCGGGGAGGTGCACTGTGATGAGTGGAACTGGAGGAAGAGATTCTGGCATTAGGAGGGATCTAGTAAAGGGCTGGCAACACAGGCATCAGCATGGGCTGTACCAGCCTGCCCAGGATCCTGGGTATGTACTCACAACACTAGCCTGTGCTGGGGTCTATGCCTCCATGTCTTCATGCTCTTTTTAGCTGTGCTAGCTAGATTAAAGCTAGTGTGGACCTGCCTACCAGAGCTGCAATGACATCTAAGACTGCAGTATAGACAAACCCTCTCTCTGACGTTGGGGCAGTTGTGAGGCAGCAGCCATTTTGTGTTTCAGTTCAGATGCAGAATGTTACCTAGCAAATCACTGCACTGTACTCTCTCTCTGTGTCTCTCTCTCAACCTGGAATGAAAATTTTACTCTTCAGATGGAATTTTCAAAGGGGCTCAAGGGAGTCAAGCTTGCATGACTTTATTGCAAGTCTTGCAATATTTGGTGTTTCCTGGATCCATGTGGTTACAGGAGAATCTCAACTTTCATAGACATGGGTTTAACTCCTGCCAACCTGTGCTGGAGTCACTTTGAATTAGGATCATACAGAACATTCATACATTTGGGACTTGTAGGGACATGAATAAATGTTGTGCTGCGTAGAATGAGTTATTATTAAACATCCTTTCTATAGTGCCCTAAATGTATACTGTGTTTACAAACACAGATAAGGTGAGTTCCCTGTCCTGATGAGCTGACGGTCTAAACAGGACAAGTGAAACAAAAAGATGATATTGGGCAACAAGGTAAGAGAGGTTGGGGGTTATTGGTGAGGTGCCGTGGGTTTTCAGCAGGGATTTGAAGCAGGAGCTGGAGGGCTATTAGCGTATGAGAACAGGGAGAAGGTTCAAGGCATCAGGGGCAGCATGACACAAGGCACAAAGCTGAAAGGGAGGAGAAGAAGGAGTAAGTCTTAAGGACATCTGATAATGATGATGACCGTGGCCCTTTAGAATCTTCTCTAACACTAATCATCTAGTTTTTAGCAGGAAGCCCTAAGAAACTCTGCTACCACTGAGCCTCAGTGCTTTAGAAGGATGCTCTACGATGTACCAGTACCACTACCAGTGATGATCACAACCTAAGTTGGACATACTGAGAACAAATGTTACAACTCACAGTCATGGTGTAGAGCTAGCAGGACTCCTCTCCCTGCAGGGCTATAGAGCAACCCAGAAAGAGCGTCGGTTGGGGGATTCAGCCAGGACTCATGTGTCCCCAGCAGCAGCTGATTGTCCCTGCCTGCAGGCGATAGAACAGCCTGGCCAGGTACTAATTCTGGGTTAGAGCAGGTCCAAAGTAACTGATGTTGCAGAGCAGCCCTCATAGAATCATAGAATATCAGGGTTCGAAGGGACCTCAGGAGGTCATCTAGTCCAACCCCCTGCTCAAAGCCGGACCTAATCCCAACTAAATCATCCCAGCCAGGGCTTTGTCAAGCCTGACCTTAAAAACCTCTAAGGAAGGAGATTCCACCACCTCCCTAGGTAACCCATTCCACTGCTTCACCACCTTCCTAGTGAAAAAGGTTTTCCTAATATCCAATCTAAACCTCCCCCACTGCAACTTGAGACCATTACTCCTTGTTCTGTCATCTGCTACCACTGAGAACAGTCTAGATCCATCCTCTTTGGAACCCCCTTTCAGGTAGTTGAAAGCAGCTATCAAATCCCCCCTCATTCTTCTCTTCTGCAGACTAAACAATCCCAGTTCCCTCAGCCTCTCCTCATAAGTCATGTGCTCCAGCCCCCTAATCATTTTTGTTGCCCTCCGCTGGACTCTTTCCAATTTTTCCACATCCTTCTTGTAGTGTGGGGCCCAAAACTGGACACAGTACTCCAGGTGAGGCCTCACCAATGTCGAATAGAGGGGAACGATCACGTCCCTCGATCTGCTGGCAATGCCCCTACTTATACAGCCCAAAATGCCGTTAGCCTTCTTGGCAACAAGGGCACACTGTTGACTCATATCCAGCTTCTCGTCCACCGTAACCCCTAGGTCCTTTTCTGCAGAACTGCTGCCTAGCCACTCGGTCCCTAGTCTGTAACAGTGCATGGGATTCTTCCGTCCTAAGTGCAGGACTCTGCACTTGTCCTTGTTGAACCTCATCAGGTTTCTTTTGGCCCAATCCTCTAATTTGTCTAGGTCCCTCTGTATCCTATCCCTACCCTCCAGCGTATCTACCACTCCTCCCAGTTTAGTGTCATCTGCAAATTTGCTGAGAGTGCAGTCCACGCCATCCTCCAGATCATTAATGAAGATATTGAACAAAACCGGCCCCAGGACCGACCCTTGGGGCACTCCGCTTGAAACCGGCTGCCAACTAGACATGGAGCCGTTGATCACTACCCGTTGAGCCCGACGATCTAGCCAGCTTTCTATCCACCTTATAGTCCATTCATCCAGCCCATACTTCTTTAACTTGCCGGCAAGAATACTGTGGGAGACCGTATCAAAAGCTTTGCTAAAGTCAAGGAATAACACATCCACTGCTTTCCCCTCATCCACAGACCCAGTTATCTCCTCATAGAAGGCAATTAGGTTAGTCAGGCATGACTTGCCCTTGGTGAATCCATGCTGACTGTTCCTGATCACTTTCCTCTCCTCTAAGTGCTTCAGAATTGATTCCTTGAGGATCTGCTCCATGATTTTTCCAGGGACTGAGGTGAGGCTGACTGGCCTGTAGTTCCCCGGATCCTCCTTCTTCCCTTTTTTAAAGATGGGCACTACATTAGCCTTTTTCCAGTCATCCGGGACCTCCCCTGATCACCATGAGTTTTCAAAGATAATGGCCATTGGCTCTGCAATCACATCCGCCAACTCCTTTAGCACCTTCGGATGCAGCGCATCCGGCCCCATGGACTTGTGCTCGTCCAGTTTTTCTAAATAGTCCCGAACCACTTCTGTCTCCACAGAGGGCTGGTCACCTTCTCCCCATACTGTGCAGCCCAGTGCAGCAGTCTGGGAGCTGACCTTGTTCGTGAAGACAGAGGCAAAAAAAATCATTGAGTATATTAGCTTTTTCCACATCCTCGGTCACTAGGTTGCCTCCCTCATTCAGTAAGGGGCCCACACTTTCCTTGACTTTCTTCTTGACTTTCCTCCTAGCAGTGTGTACTGCAGCTGGGCAATGGTATTAATCTGGGGGATAGAACCAGGCCTCAGGTCTCCCCAGCAGCAGCAGATTGCCCCTCCATGCAGGACTATAGAGCAGCCTGGATAAAATGTCATTTTTGGGGATGGAGCCAGACCTCATGTGTCCTCTGCAGCAGCCTGGCAAAGGGGTTAATTTCCTGCTGGTCTGCCCAGCCAAACAGAAGGTAGCTCAGTTTAATACCACCTTGGAAGTATAGCATTCAGAGTGCAGTGCTACAGCATCAGGGTGGGATGGCTTCTGGTGTCTCCTCCAGCCCCTCTGCCCCAGTCCAGTATTAACACCAGCCATATGCAGAAGCGGGTCCAGCATGAAAGCAGACTCCATGCTCAAGGCAGGGCTGAGCACCTGGTCCAGCTCTTCATAGACTGGATGTGTTCTAGGTGAGTTCCCAGGCTGGGAGTTGTGGTCTTTAGTCTTGTGAAACTTCGGGTGCTGCTCAGTTTTGAAATAATAGTTCACACCTAATTGGCAAAGGCCTACTCATGAGTGAGAAAACCAAAGCACAAAGTGGTCAGATGACCTAGAAGTGTGGCTTCATTACAAAGGCACAGGTCCTGGGCTCAAATCCCAGAGGAACCTTGCCTTGGGGAGTGAAAGTTATGGCAACTTAATTTTGTCAAGAAAAACCTCAAGGCAAAGGGGAAATGTTTCTTTACAAGGATCATGGCACGTGGGTACCTAAGACATGCAGCTCTATGGGTCCAGCTTGGGATGTGGGCAGTGGTTCGTTCTGTTCCTTGCCAATGCTTGTCTGTTGTGAAAACAAAAAGTATCTTTGAAAGTGTCAACTGATCTATTGTGTCTGATTTCCAAATGCATAAAAAGTAGTGTTCATGGCTTCCAAAATAATAGGTCATGTTCATCCCTGTGTTATGCACATTAATCTCATTGACTGCTCTACATAGATGTCTCTTTGGTATATAAATAAAGCACATCCGTGACTCTACATGTGTGTTCGTGTCATATATACATAAATCTCACCCACTGCATTCAACAAGTTGACAGTTTCATGCTCCTGTTAGTGCCTGTCCCACCCCCAGACTCGGAAGTCTAAAGCAGGCACCTCTCTCCTGCCAACAAACTCTGGCTGACCCTGGATCAGGAGCTGGAAACTTGCCTCCTGCGGGCTGTCATGCATAGTGTGTTGACCATGGGCATGGGGAAAGACTCCACCCATATCCAGGTAGATCATCAGCCTACTCCTCAGTCCTAGGAGCAAAAGTGGCCTCTGGTCTCTGCTGCCTTAGTTTGCTGGAGCATCTGAGGTTAGAGGTGGGGTGGGCAGAGATGGGAACAGGCCAGGAGCTTGGTTGAAGGGCAGGGAGTAACCCTTCTCTTCAGGTGAAATTATGTTACTCCATCATGGGAATCCTTCCCTCTCCCGCTTCCATATTCTATGCTTTGGTACCTGGACACTGCCCAGAATCCCAGCTAGTACCTTAGCTGTTCCATACCCGTGATAAATTGGAGACCTGGGCTATAGTCAACAAAATGAAATTCAACAAAGACAAGTGTAAGGTGCTACACTTTGGGAAGAAAAACCAAACAGAATGGGGGGAAACTGGCTCGGCAGCAGCACTGCTGAGAAGGATCTGGAAGTTGTGGGGTATCAGAACCTCAACATGAGTCAGCAATGTGATGCTGTTGCAAAAAAACCCAAATGCAACAAATGGCTGATTACTATTCATGGTCTCTTCAAAGACCCAAACTGGATAAAGTAGATACTCACAGATTCATAGGGGTGCCTCTTCTGAGCCAAAGTGGTTATGAACTAGTAACCACAGAAAACACCTTGGTGGTGTTTGAAGGACTGCTCATCTGCGAGAGCTCACATTAGAGTTGGGGTGATCTCTGGTAAGCTTATTAACATTCATGTTAATTTGTTATTGTTTTAATATGTTTTCTCTGTAATGCTTTTACTTTAAGAATAAATGTGCTTGCTTAGAAAGGGCTGTATGGTAGCTTAACTATAGGCAATTATGCTGTTTACAGTCTCTGAAGAGAAGGCAAAACAGGCCAGCTTAGACAGTCTGTTTTGCTGAGGAATTCACAGTGTAGTCAGGAAACTGTGCAACCTATAAATGCCCTGGTCAGAAGGGAGAGAGATATGGGTTTCCTCCCAGGTGACAGCTGGGGAGCTGGATATCTGAGATTGTTGGACCATAGTGGGAGAATACAGGTGCCCCTGAGCTGTGACACCCAGTTCTCATCCAGGCCTGTTGTAGGAACCCCAAGTTTATGCTCCAGGAGCTCACAGGCTCATAGACTCACAGACTTTAAGGTCAGAAGGGACCATTATGATCATCTAGTCTGACCTCCCGCATGATGCAGGCCACAAAAGCTGACCCACCCACTCCTGGAATAATTCTCTCCCTTGACTCAGCTGTTGAAGTCCCCAAATCATGATTTAAAGACTTCAAGTTGCAGAGAATCCTCCAGCAAGCGACCCCTGCCCCATGCTGCGGACGAAGGCGAAAAACCTCCAGGGCCTCTGCCAATCTACCCTGGAGGAAAATTCCTTCCCGACCCCAAATATGGCGATCAGCTGAACCCCGAGCATGCGGACAAGACTCTCCAGCCAGACACTCAGGAAAAAGACTATTAATATCCCATCATTGACCCATGGTACTAACTACCAATGATGGCACGTTATTGACCTATTGACTAAGATCACGTTATCCCATCAAACCATCCCCTCCATAAACTTATCAAGCTTAATCTTAAAGCCAGAGATGTCTTTCGCCCCCACTGTTTCCCTCGGAAGGCTGTTCCAGAATTTCACTCCTCTGATGGTTAGAAACCTTCGCCTAATTTCAAGCCTAAACTTCCCGACGGCCAATTTATATCCATTTGTTCTCGTGTCCACATTAGTACTGAGCTGAAATAATTCCTCTCCCTCCTTGGTATTTATCCCTGATGTATTTAAAGAGAGCAATCATATCTCCCCTCAGCCTTCTTTTGGTTAAGGTAAACAAACCGAGCTCCTCAAGTCTCCTTTCATATGACAGTCTTTCCATTCCCTGGATCATCTTAGTGGCCCTTCTTTGTACCCTTTCCAGTTTGAATTCATCCTTCTTAAACATGGGAGACCAGAACTGCACACAGTACTCCAAATGAGGTCTCACCAATGCCTTGCATAACGGGACTAGCACCTCCTTAGCTCTACTAGAAATACCTCGCCTAATGCATCCCAAGACCGCATTAGCTTTTTTTACGGCCACGTCACATTGCCGACTCATAGTCATCCTGCGATCAACCAGGACTCCGAGGTCCTTCTCCTCCTCCGTTACTTCCAACTGATGCGTCCCCAGCTTATAACAGTGATGTCATCTTGTTAGTCATCCTTAAATGCATAACCTTACACTTCTCGCTATTAAATTTCATCCTATTACTATTACTCCAGTTTACAAGGTCATCCAAATCTCCCTGCAGGATATCCCGATCCTTTTCCAAATTGGCAATACCTCCCAACTTTGTGTCATCCGCCCACTCCTACTTTTGGTTCCGAGGTCAGTCATAAATAGATTAAATAAAATTGGACCCAAAACCGAACCTTGAGGAACTCCACTGGTAACATCCCTCCAACCTGACAGTTCACCTTTCAGTAAGACCCACTGCAGTCTCCCCTTTAACCAGTTCTTTATCCACCTCTAGATTTTCATATTGATCCCCATCTTTTCCAATTTAACCAATAATTCTTCATGCGGTACCGTATCAAACGCCTTACTGAAATCGAGGTATATTAGATCCACCGCATTTCCTTTGTCTAAAAAATCTGTTACTTTCTCAAAGAAGGAGATCAGGTTGGTTTGGCACGATCTACCTTTCGTAAAACCATGTTGTAATTTGTGCCAATTGCCATTGACCTCAAGGTCCTTAACAACTTTCTCCTTCAATATTTTTTCCATGACTTTGCATACTACAGATGTTAAGCTAACAGGCCTGTAGTTACCCGGGTCACTTTTTTTCCCCCTTCTTGAAAATAGGAACTATATTAGCTAATCTCCAGTCAAACGGTACAACCCTCGAGTTTACAGATTTATTAAAAATTATCGCTAACGGGCTAGCAATTTCACTCGCCAGTTCCTTTAATATTCTCGGATGAAGATTATCCGGGACGCCCGATTTACTCCCATTAAACTGTTCGAGTTTGGCTTCTACCTCGGATACTGTAATGTCTACACCCCCTTTATTCCCATCAGTCATGCTGCCACTATTCCTAAGCCTTTCATTAGCCTCATTAAAGACCGAGGCAAAATATTCGTTTAGATATTGTGCCATGCCTAGATTATCCTTAATCTCCACACCATCTACGGTCTTAAGCGGTCCCACTTCTTCTTTCTTGGTTTTCTTCTTATTTATATGGCTAAAAAACCTTTTACTATTGGTTTTAATTCCCTTCGCAAGGTCCAACTCTACCCGGCTTTTGGCCTTTCTCACTCCATCCCCACATGCTCTGACCTCAATAAGGTAGGTTTCTTTGCTGATCCCTCCCATCTTCCACTCCTTGTACGCTTTCTGTTTTTTCTTAATCACCCCTCTGAGACGCTTGCTCATCCAGCTCGGTCTAAAACTGCTACCTACGAACCGTTTTCCCTTTCTAGGGATACAGGCCTCCGACAGCTCCTGCAACTTCAACTTGAAATAATCCCAGGCGTCTTCCGCCTTTAGATCCCTAAATATGTTAGTCCAATCCACTTCCCTAACTAGTCGCCTTAATTTATTAAAGTTAGCCCTTTTGAAATCGTAAACCTTAGTCTCAGATTTAATTTTGTTTATCCTTCCATTTAGTTTGAACCGAATTAGCTCATGATCACTCGAGCCAAGGTTGTCCCCTACAACCATTTCCTCAACGAGGTCCTCACTACTCACCAAAATCAAATCTAAAATGGCATCCCCCCTTGTCGGTTCAGCAACTACTTGATGAAGGAATTCATCAGCTATCACGTCTAGGAAAATCTGAGCCCTATTATTGTTACTAGCATTCGTTCCCCAATCTATATCTGGGAAGTTAAAGTCTCCCATGATCACGCAGTTCCTATTAGTATTTACTTCCTTAAAAACAGTAAAGAGTTCTCTATCCCAGGGATCGGCAACCTTTCAGAAGTGCTGTGCCGAGTCTTCATTTATTCACTCTCATTTAAGGTTTTGCGTGCCAGTCATACATTTTAACATTCTTAGAAGGTCTCTTTCTATAAGTCTATAATAGATAACTAAACTATTGTTGTAATTAAAGTGAATACGTTTTTAAAATGTTTAAGAAGCTTCATTTAAAATTAAATTAAAATGCAGAGCCCCCCCTGGACCGGTGGCCAGGAGCCGGGCAGCGTGAGTGCCACTGAAAATCAGCTCGCGTGCCGCCTTTGGCACGCGTGCCATAGGTTGCCTACCCCTGCTCTATCCATATCCAGGCTAGATCCCGGCGGTCTATAGCACACCCCAAGCACTATCCCAGGGGAGGCTCTAGTAGTTTTCTTCCCCAATGTGACCATTGCCCAGACAGACTCCGTCTTATCCATTCCATCACTTGTTATTTCTTTACAGTTTACCTCATTATTGACATACAATGCTACTCCCCCACCTTTACCTTTGTTTCGGTCTTTCCTAAACAGCACATACCCTTCCATACCTGTACTCCAGTCATGACTACCGTTCCACCATGTTTCGGTTATTCCTACGATATCTGGTTTCAATTCTCGGACCAGGAGCTCCAATTCCTCTATTTTGTTACCTAGGCTTCTCGCATTGGTGTACAAACATCTCAATTTTTGCCGTTTGGCCTCTCTCACATTCGTTACCCAATTCGGTACGGACACCGTAGACCTATTAGTCTAGTATCCATCCCCCCCCTCCTCCTCATGTCCAATCTCCTCCCTCCGGCTATNGTCCGTCCGGCTATATCTGTTCTTATCTCACCATCCTCACTCTCAATGTTAAAATCAGGCATGGAGATTACCTGGGCATCTCCCAACCGTCTCCCCCAAATTCCTAGTTTAAAGCCCTTTTGATCAGTTGAGCCAGCCTCCCTCCTAAAAGTCTATTTCCTTCCCTACTCAGGTGAAGTCCATCCCGTGAGAACAGTTCTCTGTCCCCGAAAGCCTCCCAGTGGCCATACATCCCAAAGCCTGCCTTATAGCACCACTCCCTGAGCCGACTATTTATCCTCAGAATCCTGTCCCCCCTTTGTTGCCCTTCCCTAGGGACAGGCAGAATCCCACTGAAGATCACCTGAGCCTCGATGTCCTTAAGCGTCTTACCCAGCCTGGCATAGTCTCCCTTGATTCTCTCCAGCGATAATCTAGCCGTGTCATTCGTTCCTACATGAAGGATGATCAAGGGGTTCTTACCCACTCCTTTTAGGCTCCTTTTCAACCGCAGGTCCACATCCCGTATCTTAGCGCCCGGTAGACAGCACACTTGACAAGGAGATATAAGGAACTGTAGGGGGGGTGGGGGGAAGATAAGCATGGGGAAATAGTTTTACTTTGTGTAATGGCCAAACTATTTCCCCATGTTTATCTTTCTTCTTCCCCCCCCCCCCTACAGTTCCTTATATCTCCTTGTCAAGTGCTGGAAATGGGCCATTTTCATTACCACTACAAACACTTATTTTTCTCTCCTGCTGACAACTGATCACTATCCTTATAATATGTATGGTAACACTCATTGTTTCATGTGTATATATATATATATCTTCCTTCTGTATTTTCCAGTACATGCATCCGATGAAGTGAGCTGTAGCCCACGAAAGCTTATGCTACAATAAATTTGTTAGTCTCTAAGGTGCCACAAGTACTCTTATTCTTTTTATGAATATTAATGGGGATCAGAAAAGAGCATTAAAGGTTTTGGGATGGTGAGATCTGATGTGGGGTAGGAGAGATGTCTTGTTATTATCATTGCAGGTCTGGAGGGGCAAGAAGCTCCCATCTGGGCATATTACCACCCCAGCTTGAAGGAAGAAGGGAAGGATGGGGACCCTCCCGCATCCCCAGAACCATCAGCTGGTCCAAAGAAAAGCTTACCTGCCTCAACAGTGCCTGGGAGAGTTTGGGCAACAAGATCTGGCTGAGAGAGAACTGGGATTGACTCCCTACTGACTGCTGCAATCTCCTTGGGACATCCCCTTCCAGATTCCTCCACCCCCCAGATTCCTGCCAGGAGTTTGGAACCACCAAAGAAGAGATGGACCCAGAAAATCCAGCTCCGGTCTTGTACTGAGCTTTTTGCCTGATGGGAATTTCTTATGCAGTGAACTCCCCAAAGTATTATGGAGCAATGGTGTCACAGGGAGAGGATCTCCCCCCTGCAGCCTCAGCTAAAGCCCCCAGAGCACCAGAGATCCAAACACAAGGCGCTCAAGCATAGGAATGTCTGAGGTGTCAATGCGGTGGATGCTGCTGCATTGCCTGAGCCTCCCCTCCCCTCCTCTGCAGTGAATGTTGAGGAAATGTTACAATTATATTTCCTGGGGTCTGCACCTTTAAATATGAGGAGTCTTCCTGCCTTCCTCCTGGATGGGCCAGGCTTGGAACACAGCATGGACCCCACACTGTGCTCTCTCTTCATGGGGACATTATACTGATCTCTTCTTTGGTGTTTTTCTGACTGTGAAATAAACCGAGACTGACAGGGCCTTTGGAAAAGGTTCTTCTCTATCTGGGGGAGCAAACCAAGGCAAATACTAAAATACATCATTGTACAGGAGTAAATGGGAAATTCAAACAGCAGGAAATGGTTAAGGTAACTACCACATAGAGACAGAGGCAAAAATATTATCAACCCTCCCCCTTCCTCTCCCCCAACGTAAGCACACACACATTGTCAATATGGAACAAAGCCCAATACATTTTCTGGCTTAAGGCATACCCTAGATTCATGATAGTTATGAGAGCCCAGTAGCAGGACCCTATGCATATTTTGTGTTTTCTGGGAGTGGGATTTAGAAGGTTTCAGGACTTCTCCCACACTTCTGACCCCAGATCAGCAATGTCCTAAGGTGCATTCCGGCACAGGCCCCCATGGCATGGCAATGCTGTCACCCTGCCTCAGTTTCCCCTCTGACAGTTCCATAAAGTCCCCACACCCGATAGAGGGCCGTTAAGTTCCCCTGCCTTGGGACAGTTACAGCACAGAAATATATTCCCTTCTTCACCCTCACAGCAGGGCTTCCCCACCCACTTGCTTAGCTCTGCCCTGCTATACTTGGGGCAGGACTTCACCAGCCCATGTGCCCCTTTCCCAGGGTTCCACAGCTACCCCTCATGTCCAGCTTTCAGATCCCATCTTCTCATCTCCCAGCCACTGGCTCACCCGCCAGTCCTGCCTTTGGCTCCTGCCCCAGCTTTCCTCAGGCAGGAAGCTCTGCCGGCCACACTCCAGATGCTAGGCTCTGAGCAGAGACCTGCTCCAGGACTTTCCCAGACCCTGATCTCCACTGACTGGGCAACAGACCCTGCCTGGCTGTTTCTGTCTTGCTCCTGGGATCAGCCAAATGACATGGTCACCCAATTCCCTGTGCTCCTGATGGGGAAGCTGCAGGACCCAGGACACCTGTTCTGAAGGGGATGGCCTGGGAGCAGCCGTCACAGTGCTGCCAGCTCTAGTGATCTGCTCCCAGTGATGGGATTTCGGCGAGGTAGGATGCAATCTGGCAATAATGTGTGTGAGACGCTCCTGCCTGCTAGCAAATGTGAGCCCTCTGGTTGGCTGCCTGCCCCACTTGCCCCCCCTCCTGGGGCAAAGGAACCAATCAGAGCTGTTGCAAGGAGAGTTCCTCCCCGCAGTAACCTGAAGCTATTCTTATGAGAAAAGAGCAGGGAGGGGAGCTAAAGAGCCCAGCAGCTCAGGGCAGCTCCATTCCCTCCTTCCTTTCTTTTACTCCTGGGGGGAATTCTGCGCAGCTGCAGCTCAGCAGAAAAATCCCCCCCCCCCACCCGCAGATGCTCTTTACTTTCCGCAGAAAATGTTTTCTGTGAGGAAGCAAAGAGAAGCTGCACCAGTGCTCACTTAGCCCTCCCAGGCAGCTCAGATGCAGCCAAGGGAGAGGTAAATTGCTGAGGGGGGCCTGGGGATGCCCCAGCCACCCAGGGATGTTAGTCCCGGTTGGGCGGGGGGGGGGGGCAGGGGGGAAAGAGTACAGAGATGGAGTTCAGGGGGTGGCTCAGTGAGGTAGGGGTTCTGGGTGTGGAGGGGTGAGGCTCAGTTGGGGGGGATTGGGTGGACGGGAACAGCTCCCCGTACAGTGTCCCCTCCCCCCACCGCACACCCAGAACCCTCTCTACTGAGCCCCTCCATGTATGGGGACCCCCCCGCATCCAGAATCCCCCCCACTAAGCCCCCCCAAACCTCCACTCCCCAAGCCTCACCGCCTGCATCAGGAGCCCCCGCACCCAGACCTTCCTGCACCCAGAACCCCCCACTGAGCCCCCCACACCCAACCCCACACCCTTCAAACCCTTCCCATGGGAGCCCCCCACACCTGGAACCCTTCCCACTGAGCTCCCCCACATCAGGAGCCCCCCTCACACAGAACCTGAACTTCCATCTCACTGAGCCTCACCCCCTGCATCGGGAGCCCCCCACACCTGGACCCCCACCCCACTGAGCCACAATGAGATGCACCCTGAGCCTCACCCCACCAAGCCCCACTCCACCAGCCCCTCTGCCACTGAGACCTAACCACCTTCACCTGGACTCCCTGCAGAGTGTCATTCCCCCTGCACCCAGAACCCCGCACCGAGCCCATGTGCATCCAGATTCCCCCCCACACCTGGACCCCACCCCACTCCCCGAGCTGCCCACACCCAGATTGCACCACACAGAACCTGGTACTCTTGAGGGAATTCTGTGCCACAAATTTTAAAAAAGAATTAAATTGTGCAAATTTCTGCATATTTTCTTTGTCAAAATAACACAACAACAATATAATCACACCATTTTCAATTATTTTGGTAATTTATTTCAAAATACTTGTCAGCAAATAATTGAAAATGATGTGATAATATTGTTATTGTGTTATTTTGACAAATAAAATATGCAGAATTTTGCAGAATTTTAAAATATTGTGCACAGAATTTTTAATTTTTTGGTGCAGAATTCCCTCAGGAGTATCCTGTGAGCAACAGGGGAACCTGGGTCATTTGCTCCTCTCCCCACCCTGTAGCACAAGCCTAGGGATGAGGAGGGGTTGAAAAGCCACTTGGTGCTGTCCCAGCATCCTGGAAAGTGGAGGGGTGGAGCCTGGTGCAGCCCCCGGGCCTGAGAGAGAGGGTGAAGAACCCCAGGGGTTGAGCAGATGTGGAGGCAGAGAATGGGCAGAACTGACAGGGTTGAGTGGAGGAACAGAACTGATGCAGGGACTGAAGGGACAGGATTGACTTGGAGGTTGGGGGAAGAATTTGTTGGTGGGGCGGAGATGAACAGATGTGGGGGTGACAGACTAGGGACCGAGTGGCTAGGCAGCAGTTCTGCAGAAAAGGACCTAAGGGTTATGGTGGATGAGAAGCTGGATATGAGTCAACAGTGCGCCCTTGTTGCCAAGAAGGCTAACGGCATTTTGGGCTGTATAAGTAGGGGCATTGCCAGCAGATCGAGGGGGGTGATCATTCCCTTCTATTCGACATTGGTGAGGCCTCCCCTGGAGTACTGTGTCCAGTTTTGGGACCCACAGTACAAGAAGGATGTGGAAAAATTGGAAAGAGTCCAGCGGAGGGCAACAAAAATGATTAGGGGGCTGGAGCACATGACTTATGAGAAGAGGCTGAGGGAACTGGGATTGTTTAGTCTGCAGAAGAGAAGAATGAGGGGGGATTTGATAGCTGCTTTCAACTACCTGAAAGGGGGTTCCAAAGAGGATGGATCTAGACTGTTCTCAGTGGTAGAAGATGACAGAACAAGGAGTAATGGTCTCAAGTTGCAGTGGGGGAGGTTTAGATTGGATATTAGGAAAAACTTTTTCACTAGGAGGGTGGTGAAGCACTGGAATGGGTTACCTAGGGAGGTGGTGGAATCTTCTTCCTTAGAGGTTTTTAAGGTCAGGCTTGACAAAGCCCTGGCTGGGATGATTTAGTTGGGATTAGGTCCTGCTTTGAGCAGGGGGTTGGACTAGATGACCTCCTGAGGTCCCTTCCAACCCTGATATTCTATGATTCTATGATTCTATGATAGCTCCTGGAGGAGGAGCCAAAATCACCTTACCCAAGAAATGTGGGAGATGAGTAACAGTAATTGTCTCACACATACACTGGGCATGGGCAGAGGGAGTTCAAGAGTCAAAAGACAGATAAAAAACACAATATAGTCTTTTTTTAATCTGATGATTTTTTGGATCAAGCTCATGCTTTTGGGGGGATTGACTCATAATTTCTGATCTCCTGAGGTTGGCCATACTGGAACAGGGCTGCCTGACCTTGGACCACAGCTCCCACTAAGGGGACAGATTGTCGTGTTCCAAGCAGGAATTTGAATATCCAGCTCCTAGTTCTGAGTGTCTCTTTGATGTGAAGGATCCTGAGGATTCTACAAAGGATCAGACATGGGCGTGAACAACAAGAACAGCCAAAATTATAACAATAAATACTGTGACATCAGGGGGTCCAAATGAATGCAGAGAGACAATATTTGTCTGAAACCCCAACAGACTCTAATGAAGCCAGAGCCCTCACACAGCAGCTCCACCTCCCTTGGAGGTGGGGACAGGAAACAGTCTCACACACAAGAAAGAACAGTCACTTAACTTCTAGTAACTGTGGTTTTTTGACACGTCCTCTCCATGTGAATTCCACTTTCAGTGCCAGGGCCTCATGCATGTAAGACTTGAACTTTCTAACAAGCTGTGTCTGTTGCCAGCACACATCTTTGATTATCAGTCAGTTCTTGAATTCTTTGATCTTAGTTCAGTTTATTCAGGGTCAGTGGCTGCATAGTGTTGTACTGGCCCTTGCACGGTGAGCCACTGACAAGGATTGTATTTAGGGCACAGCTGGTGTAGCTGCCACATGGTTCCTAGTCTTTGCCGCTCTTTGGACAGATGAGAGAGAACTTCCTGTGCTGATTCAGAGTTCTTGCCACTCACCAAGATGGCGTCTGTCTGGGGAAACAGCCTGTTGTTCATTGCCAAGGAGCTCACGCTGTGGCAGTTTGGCCTTCATGAGGTAGGGGTGGCAAAGTGCCAGAGATGCCTGCGTTTGAGCTGTTTCCTACAAGGCCACCTTTCTGTTTGGCACCACAATTGCTGCGATGGGCAGATTTAAAATTCCATTCTAAACGCCTCAGTTAGGTCTGTTCTAACACACACCTACACACGGCTCCTTCAGGCTGGATTTTACCTTTGATTGACCCTCTCCCACCCACTTTCCACTGGACGTCGGCTATGTTGTTTTCAGGTTAACTTGCTGATGTCTGCTGGGAAGCTCGTGTCCTTATGGCCAATGTGCTGCTCTTCACTGTACAGAAGAGATGGGTTTCAACTGCACTGACTATTAAGGAGATTCTCTTTTCAGATTGACAGAAATGGCCAGGACCCTGCAATTCTCTCTAGCTCCCAGACTGACTAAGGCAGACTGTGCTGCCTAGAGTTACCACAAAGGGCAGTCCTAGCACTGGCCTGGACAGAGAGTCCTGGAGTGGGTCACTACCTACACTACGGTATGCGAGATGGTCACTCAGAACCTAATCAGTAAGTGTTAAGAACAAGCTCTAATTGGGTGAACAGGAAGCCCTCTGAGACTCTGCTGCCACTGATGGTCACATCTGAGGAAGGAAGCTCCATGACACACTCCTATCACTAATGTACCACTGCCATTCCAACTCCATTCAGGAAGCCCTGAGCAGTCTGGGTTCCACAAAGGGAGCAGGGATTGTTCCCTTCTCCTTTGGATACAGCTGACCCCAGTGGTAACATCCCAGCTCTGTGGTTTTAGTGGCCTGGCTACAATTGGACACACACAGCTAAGGGGTTCAATTTTAGATGTTTCTTTTTTTCCATATTTATTTTCTTAATTGGTTTATCAAATGAGCAGCATTCAAGGCTCACTTTTATTCGCCTAAAAAGACAGAATTATTTTTCACACTGTTCTGCTCTACGCCAAGGAGGGTGGTTACATGATGATCTGAGACTGAAGCGAAGATGACATCAGAAGCGGACTCGTCACTCATATATGGTCACAGCTGGAGTTTTAGAATTGTATTGGATGTTTTAGCTGCACAAAGTTTTAGATAAACCCTCTGATAATGTCTAAAAAGGTGAATATTGTTTCTATTGGTTCCTTCTGGCAGCTGATGCCAGCATCTGAATCTATATATTTCCCTTCTACTGCTTTGTTGTCACTTGTCAGACACAGAGGAGCCCTGGCAGAGTGTTTTGGTGCAGCCAGTGCAGTGTCAGGAAGGGACAGCAAGTCCGGCTGGCAATGAAGGGACATCTCTCCACTCAGCTGTTTTGGTTTCTTCTCTTTCTTCATGACACCATGGGTAAGTGCCTGATTTATTTTACTTTATGAGTTGGGCAGACAAGAACTAGAAGTAGAGTTTTGAATCCACTAGAAATGGGGTTTTATTCCAGAAATCAATGAAACAAAGGGAAAGCAGGCAATTGGGTTTAAGTAAATGTGTGTGAGAGAGGAGGTTTATATATTTGCAATAATCATAGATTTGACCCAGTCACAGAGGGTCTATACTTTATAAATTACCCCAGTTTTGTAGCACTGTGAGCTCGGAGTTAGTTTTAGTGAACTAATGGCTTCAGTGCTTAGAAATTCCCGCTAAATCAAATGAACCACAAGAAAAGGAAAAGGGGCTTCCCTGTTGTGACCTCCAGCCTCATCCCCCTTCCAGCTCTGTACCTGTGTATGGGACCTGTGAATAATTCCACAGTCCATACCTTTTAAAATAACACTGCTGTCCTGTGTGCGTCCAACTTGCTGGGCACCTTCAGCAGGATGTAAGTGATGTATTTGTCAGGACATTGAACTGTCCAGTAACAGACTGTTTCTGTGAGTTGCTGCAGTCTGAGACGCTGCTGTTCTGTAGCTGCAGTATGAACGGGTGAAGCTGAAGATGAAAGTCAGATTTTAGAAACCTCAAATATTTAGCTACAGACAAACTGTGGTACCACAGCTGGTATGTACAGATCACAGATAGCTCTGCAACGTCTCTGTGCCTCGAAGGGCAGGTGCTGAGGATTACAGAGCAAGGGATTTTTTGGAGTGGGGGTTTGTACCTGAACTTCCCAAGAAATTCACACAGAAGTAGCTGGGATTTGATCTCATGATAAAACTGAACTTTAGCAGAATGAAATCACAGAGAATTCCACTGGGATTCCTGGGTAACCAAATCGCCATGGCATGGGCCATGTGAAACCAGGGGGCCCTATTCTCCCTGCAGGGTGGATTGACTCCCATTGCGTACAATGGGTGGAACTTGTACACTGCAGGGAGAGAAGGCAGCCCTGGACTCCACTGGTCCACAGTCTGGTCAGAGTAATAATAGAGGCTGGTTACAACCTTCCTTTTCTTGTCTTTAAATTTGACTCCACGTGGAACAGGAATGTCCCCATCACACTTGTGTCCAGTTAAAAGCTCATAACCCAACAGTCCATGAGAATGTTTTCCAGCTTGATTTAAATGCAGCTTATCACAGCTGCTGAACTCCCTGCCACCCTCCCTCAATAACGGGGCACTTTACAAATCTACAAATGGACACCTACAAATGGGCTGGATTCTGGTTCCACCCAAAAGTTTCACAGTGATGAAACCGACACTCCAGCAGGTTAATGTTTTCGTCTTTGATTGTCAAAACTTTAGGAAAACACACACACACACAGAAAAAAATTGTGGCAGAACAGAAATGGTTTTGTGAAATTGTTGCCCATCTTTCTTCCTGCCATTGCTGAGCCCTCTGTGACAGGAGCAGTCCCAGGGAGGCCAGTGTAGTCAGTGGGACGACTCCTGGGAGTTCCACAATCTGGATTTAAATAAAAAAGTCTCAAGGAGGGAGGCGACTCAAATACAGCCAGGGACTGAAGCACAAAAGGATTTAAAAAGAACAGGGACATCTTAAAATCAACCCATCACTCCATAGGAGCTAATGTACGTTATAAGCTCCCTTCCAACAAAACACTTAAATAAGAGCTTAACGTTAAGCACATGAGTTAGTCCCCTGTGACTAAAAGCCTTTGCTGGTTTGGGGCCACAAAGAGCATGAGGCAGATGTAAAATAATGGTGGCTGCTCAAACCAGAGAGCAAACATGCTCCAGTGGATATGCCCTACTGGGAACAGCACTAAGAGGAAATAATAATAATTAACCCCCAGTCACTGCTGTGATGAGGACACCATGGAATACATGAGTGCACAGTCTGTGCCCCCGTGTAACTTACAGATGGTTCTATGGTGAAAACCCTGCGCTGGGAATCTGGCGATTAATGTCTGTTCTTGACTCTGCCACAGATTTAGTTTGTGACCATGGGGCATCTCACTTCATTTCTCACTGCCTCAGGTTCTCCTTCTGTAAAATGGGAATAATACCTACCTGTGTGATTGAGGGTGGAGAGATAATGTGGGGATAAAATTCACCAGAGAGAAAAAAACCTTTTAAATAAATTAAAATGAACAAAGTAAACTCTTTAGTCCCAAGTCCAACACATGGGTTCCCACAGAGCGGGAAGGGTCTGAAGAGACACCAATTTTTTAAATCTGACTCAGTGTCGCAGAATTAATCCCCTCAACAAGAGGGACGTGGAGGTGGGTCCAGAGCTTCTGGACTTCCGATAATAATCACTGTGCCGCGGGGGAAGAAGTTTGTTTTCACCATGAGCTTATATGGAAAAGTGCTCTCCCATAGCTCCCCATCAATATACAGCTGTAATTGCAGCTATCGGGAGCTCTCTGCTCTGAGGGTTCTGATGTGCCCTGACCCCCAGGAAGGATTTACAGCCCCTGTTACTGGAGAGGGAATGTGCTTTATGAAAATGGAGTATAAAATATTCATCACAGATAAATCTGCAGTTACACTTTGTAACCAGCAGGTAAATGCAGATGGGGAAAAACATTTTCTCTAATTCCTTATGAGAAATATTTAAAGATTTGAAGCAGGTAGAAAGGGTCTGAGAGGAGCAGTGACTCAGACAGAGGAGGAAGGCAAGTAGCATTGAGTGGCAGGTGGGCTGTATGTGGGGGGAGGGTGGCACTGAATGGGCAGAGCAGCAGCAAGTCTGAGGGGAGGGGAAGCAGGATAGTGGGATATGTCTGGCTCTCCATGTTATGTTCACAGCATAAACACAGAGAAGTTAGATAAACATATGACATACTCTTTCTGGGAGGTTGCAATGTAATGTGACTTTATTACTTAGAATGCAGAACCCTAACACACAAGAACCCGAAAACAGAGAGAGAGAGACAAAGCAGGCTGCTCCACAAGGCAGAGAGGCACAACTTACCCCACCTAGGTTTAGGCGGGCTCTCTGCAGTCTGTCTGCTGAAGGCCCAGATTGCTGCTTCCTTACAAAGCGCTCGATCTCTAGCCTGCAAACAGGACCAGAAAGCCCCTTACTCTTAAAGTGGCAGCAGGTTGTCATTTTAACAGTTTTCAATACACCACACTCCTTTCCAGGCAGGAGAGGTTGTTGGAGATGGGTGGAGGAGCTGGTGCCAGGGAGAGGTGAGGTGGGGGAAGATGTTTTCAAGTGAGTGGTGGGGGAGGAGGGTCGAAGGAAGGAGGAGATGAGGTGGTGAGGGAGGGAAGGAGTCGTTGAGGGCACTGCTGCTGTGAATTACACAGCAGTGACGCTGCTCAGCATCCACCAGCCCAGAGAGCTCAGAGGGGAGGAGATACTTCATGCTGCCTCCCCAGTGACAAGCCTGACTGGGGGATCAGGGAGTAAAGCCCAGGGCCCTTGTGTGATACTGTCCAAGCCAGAGGGTTTGGGCTCTGCGCTGCCTGCAACTCTGCTCTGTGTCTCTTTGAAGGTGCTGATGAGCTGAGGCTGGTGAATGGAAGCAGCCCCTGTGCCGGGAGAGTGGAGGTTAAACACCAGGATCAGTGGGGGACGGTGTGTGATAACAACTGGGACATGGAAGATGCTGAGGTGGTTTGTAAGCAGTTGGGATGTGGATCTGCTGTCAGTGCCCCTGGCTGGGCTCATTTTGGAGAAGGAGCTGGACCGACTTGGCTGTTTCTAGCTGATTGTGATGGTGACGAGTCAGCTCTCTGGGACTGCAGACATAGAGGATGGGGTACATTCCAGTGCCATCATTCTTATGACACTGGAGTGATCTGCTCAGGTAAGAACTCGGTCAACCTTCCTCCGTAGGAAACTCCCCATGAGGGAGAAATGACTGAACACTGTGTGTGACATTCCTGGTGACTCAGAGCTGGAGGGTGCCCTGCACTGAGGTCTGTGTGGAGCTGACCGGTCTCTCCCTGAGCTCCCCTGGGCAGACTAGGGATAAGCAGCTGTGCCATCCTCTGGGCAGGTCAGGCAGCTGTCATGGAGTAAGGGTGGAGTGGGGGGCATCCCCATTAGCAGGTCTGTGCTAGTAGGTGCCTGTGTATAGAAGCCCAGTGTCTCCTCAGGGCAGCAGCAGCAGATGTGACCCTGCCTGTGGCTGCTGGAGCTGGGATAGGAGCCGGGGGGGGGGGGGGGGGGGGGGGGGGGGGGGGGGTGTNGGGGGGGGGGGGGGCGAGTGCAGTGGAGTTTTCCTCAGAGTTCCCTGAGGCAGCAGGGGAGGAGCCCTGAGCCTGACAGTGGCAAGGGGGAGGGGCCAAAACAGCTGGGGGTAGGTGCAGGAGGCAAAAACTTGCTTCACAGCTCCACCCAGCTCCCTCCTTCCCCTACTCCCCCTGCAGGTCAGACATGAAACTCCCACATGATGCATAGCCCTTTGTTCCACAGCCCGCCTGGCTGCCTTCCCATGCAGGGTGAGGTAGAATTACCCCCCAGGGTAATGTTATAGAGATACACCTGGATCCCTCTGCACTCTGCATTTGGGAAATAACTGCGTATGTATAACCTGGCTTCATCAAAACTTGTGCTGTTAAAATGGCTGTTTTTGCACACAGGTCTAAAGAGAGTGACTAACACACTGTTAAAAACAGCCCTGACACAAGTAATACTAAGCCCTGGTCTACTCTACAGAGTTAGGTTGATGTAAGGCAGCTTACACTGACCTAACTCCATAAGCATCTACGCTAAAATGTAGCTCCTGCCAATGTAACTTGGCCACTACACCAACATGATAACTCCATCTCCATGAGAGGCGAAGCACTTAGGTCGATGTAGTTAGGTCGACGCAGTGTCAGTGTAGATGCTGCATTGCTTCCATTGACTGTTGCTGCCTTTCTGAAGCCATCCCACAATGCTCCACACTGACAGTGAAATCGATGCAAGCATGGTCGGCAGGTATGGCAGGCCAGGGGAGGCTGAGCCTCCCCAAACAGCCAGGCATGGCCCCACCCACACTCCGCCCCGAACCCCCTCCTGCTTCCTGCTGCTTCCCCCTGGCCTCAGCCCAGGGAGGCTGCTCCTCTTCCCCAAGGGGGTTGGGGCTAGTGCATGCCAGCCTGGGGCCCAGGACTCCGGGCGGTTGGGGCCCCTGGTGCTCTGGGGCTGGGGGCACTCGGGCGGGCTAGTCAGGGTGGCCCGGGGCTGCGGCGGGGGGGGGGGGGGGGGGGGGCCCGGGGGGGGGGGGGGGGGGGGGGGGGGAGCAGCGGCCACGGTTAGCGGTTCGAGGTTCTGGCGGGGGGGGCGGAAGGGGTGGAGCCTCAGGCAGAGAGGGCAGGGTCGGGGGCTAGGCTCCCCGAACGGGTGGCTCACACGCCACCCATGGGTGCAAGCGCTTCTGGTGAGGATGCACACCACCAACACAAGAAGCGTAGTGTGGACATGCAGAAGCAATTTAATTACTGCGGTGGCTATATATTCACATAACTTAGGTCAACTAAATTTTGTACTGTAGACTTGCCCTTAGTGTAGGAACATTGGTAGCTGCAGCTGGCTGAACAGCGATAACACCTATTTGTTCTGATTAGCTCAATTTGCACCTCTCTGCAAATCCCTGATCACCACCATTGGTGAGATCACATCTGATCACTGGGGTCAGTGCTTTGTGTGTCTCCCCCTCACACCCTGCCACTCACCTACCATCCTGATTGACAAGATCCCCAGAAACTGTGGGGGAGGTCACCCCTCCCCTGTGCCCTTTTGGCCCTGTGTCAGAACACAGGGACCACAGTCACCATAACCCCCCACCGCCAACTTCCCTCAGAAATATGCCAGGCACAGTGGGGGTTCCTCAACAGGCCCTAAAGTAGAGTAACCCTCAGCACATGGAGATACATTGGTTCCCCTCTCAGTCCTGTGCAGGGCTCAGCACTGGTGCATGGATCTACTGGGGCCAAGGTGAAGGGTCTCTCTCTGGGCTTGATTCTGGGTTTCCCGTGTATAGTGAGCTCTGCAGCTTCAGTGTCTCAGCTGAGGTGTAACTGACTGAGCTGCACCATCCTTATTTCCACTGTTTCTATACCAGAAATGCACAAGTGCAGAGAGGAGCTTTGCATAATGGGAGGAGCCAAAAGTGGGAGCCTGGCAGCCACACCCCCATTCCCTGCTAGGTCTGTTCTTGTCTATGCAGCTGCAGCTCTGGCCTTGTAAACCTTGAACTTCTGAGCCTATTGATGCTGCTTGGAGGATTTGGGGAGTATCCAGAGGGTACAAAGGAACTCAACCAGCTATCTGGGAATTAGGCACAAGCATTTACAAGGTAAATGCTGAATAAAGGTGAAGTGGAAACCTAACTCATCTTGGTACCAAAGCGACCAATGAGCCACATGAACTGAGTGTTCCCTCCCAGTTTTTATTGACAATTATTTACCTCAGGAATAAAGAATTGTTGCCCTGAGGTTACAGAAAGAGACATTTACACTGAAGGAAAAGATTCCTTGGCATTTTAAGTTCCCTGCATGAATGCTCAGTGTGTGTCCTTCATTTTGGGTCTTTATCACACATTGGCACCACATTTGGCCTTTTGTAGATTGAGAGCTCTGCTCCCCAGACACAGCTGCTGTAAAGTTGCCTTGAGTCTGTGTTAGGGCAATGTTCACATGTACTAGCCTGCACAATGACCCATCCCACTCCTGACAAGCACTGTCTGGATGTTGAAAGGCCCCACTTTACCAGTCAATATAATCAGTTCAGCTGCTCTGCCACTTTCTCTCTCCCACTTCTCCTGTCTGCATGGCCCCTCCATGGCTTTCACACCCTGCACCTACACAAAATCTATCTGGCCAATTATCTGTATTGCACCAAGGGAAATGCATCACAATTCCCTTCATCTACACACCATGCAGCAACCCTGTACACACAAGGAGTACAGGAGGGAAGCAGAAAGGCCAACACACAGCATGGCATTGTTAGATATTGTTATTGAATAGGATCCCTGTACACCAGCTTTGCACTTCTGTTTAGAGCAGCCTTGTGGCTTCTCGGGTTCATAGAATCATAGAATATCAGGGTTGGAAGGGACCTCAGGAGGTCATCTAGTCCAGCCCCCTGCTCAAAGCAGGACCAACCCCCAACTAAATCATCCCACCCAGGGCTTTGTCAAGCCTGATTTTAAACACCTCTAAGGAAGGGGATTCCACCACCTCCCTAGGTAACCCATTCCAGTGCTTCACTACCCTCCTAGTGAAAAAGTTTTTCCTAATATCCAACCTAAACCTCCCCCACTGCAACTTGAGACCGTTGCTCCTTGTTCTGTCATCTGGTACCACTGAGAACAGTCTAGATCAATCCTCTTTGTTGAAGGTAGTTGAAAGCAGGTATCAAATCCCCCCTCATTCTTCTCTTCTGCAGACTAAATAATCCCAGTTCCCTGAGCCTCTCCTCATACATCATGTGCTCCAGCCCCCTAATCATTTTTGTTGCCCTCCGCTGGACTCTTCCCAATTTTTCCACATCCTTCTTGTAGTGTGAGGCCCAAAACTGGACACAGTACTCCAGATGAGGCCTCAACAATGCCGAATAGAGGGGAATGATCACGTCCCTCGATCTGCTGGCAATGCTCCTACTTACACAGCGCAAAATGCTGTTAGCCTTCTTGGCAACAAGGTCACACTGCTGACTCATATCCAGCTTCTCATCCACTGTAAACCCTAGGTCCTTTTCTTCAGAACTGCTGCCTAGCGACTCGGTCCCTAATCTGTAGCAGTGCATGGGATTCTTCTGTCCTAAGTGCAGAAAAATACCAGTCCCCTCTCACACACTTAAAGTTACTGTAACAACCATGTAATAAAAGACTTTCAAGATTTGGGGACAGACGGATGGAATCTTTCTTACTGACTCTCTTAGCAAATACCCATTGCAAACATTTCAAAGCACAACCATTATCCCTATTCCATTGTGACAAAAGGTACAAAGGTGGGTAGGAGCACTGAGGAATCACCAAGCAACCATGTGGCCTAGTATAGAGACCCCTGGACTGCGACTATTCCTAGCTCTGCCTCTGGACTTCTAAATGTCCTTGAGCAAATCACTTCACTGCTCTGTGCCTCAGTTTCCCATGTGTATAATGGGGATAGTGAGGTAAAGCTCTTTGTGATCTACTGACGAAAAGGGCTATATAAAAGTTAGGTCTTTTTACAATTATCTCCCCAGGACCCAGCCTGTCTCACTCCATCTTCCCAAACTGCCCACGAGCAGCTCTTTACAGGCCCAGGCGTAGCCCAGCCCTCTTTAATTGACTGGATTGGACTCACCTACTCTGGTCCAGGGTAGCTGGCTTAGCCTATCCACGTGGATCGGCTGCTCTGTGAAAATCCTTTTACAACCCATTCACCCTTATGTAGCACCCCCTATCCACCCAATTACCATCTTTAGCACCAATCTCCTTACAGGTTTTGATGGACAGGCCTTGGTTCTTTTGAATCTAGTCTCCAGCTCAGCAGGGTGCAACTTCCTTATTTTCTTCACATATGAATTTATTTGGCAGTGCCTCCATCCTCTTTGCTCCTTCCTAGCAGGGTCCCATGGCAACTGGAAGGAAAATTCTAGCCAGATAATTGGAGACTCCCAAGAAATAATGCAAACACATACAATATATTCAACGCAGTAATAATATTAAACAGGAAGTAAATATAACATAACATGGTAAAACACTTCTCTCAGGGTCACTGGTGCCCATGCTAATAATACCCATTAGTTTCCCATGAATCTAAACTCTTCAGTCACTGCATAGGGGCTGATGATTGCTGTTATCAGGCATCCTCTTCATGCAGGAGTCAGGCTGCTTCTCCCGGGATTTCCCCTCATCACAAAGGAGTGCAGGGCTCAAGGTGCACATTGCAATAACACTATGAAAAATCCTAACTTTAGTCTCCTACCCTAGTGCTCAGACACACTCACAGCAGGCAGGCAGCTTGGACTCTCAGTCAGAGCAAAGCTTGCCATGTGGTGTTGGATTTTCCCTAGGTAGCTGAAGCACTAATTCAGCCTGGCTAGGTGGGGAATATTCCCAACAAAACTCTTTAACCAGGAAAAACAATGAGGAGTACTTGTGGCACCTTAGAGACTAACAAATGTATTTGGGCATAAGCTTTCGTGGGCTAAAACCCACTTCATCAGATGCATGAACTGGAAAATACAGTAGGCAGGTATATATACACAGTACATGAAAATATGGGAGTTGCCTTGTCAAGTGGGGGGGTCAGTGCTAATGAGATAATTCAATTAAAGTGGAATTGGGCTATTCTCATCAGTAGAATACCAAGGGAGGGAAAAAATCACTTTTGTAGTGGTAATGAGGCCAATGTAATCAGGGTGGCCCATTTCAAACAGTTGACAAGAAAGTGTGAGTAACAGTAGGGGGAAATTAGTATGGGGAAATCAGTTTTTGTAGTGACCCATCCACTCCCAGTCTTTATTCAGGCCTAATTTGATGGTGTCCAGTTTGCAAATTAATTCCAGTTCTGCAGTTTCTCATTGGAGTCTGTTTTTGAAGTTTTTATGTGAAGAATTGCCACTTTAAAGTCTGTTATTGAGTGTCCAGAGAGATTGAAGTGTTCTCCGACTGGTTTTTGAATGGCCTGTCTCCTAAGGTCTGTGAGAGTGAGGAATTGTCCTTTAGGATAGATTGTAGATCCTTGATGATGCTCTGGATAAATTTTAGTTGGAGGCTGAATCATAGAATCATAGAATATCAGGGTTGGAAGGGACCTCAGGAGGTCATCTAGTCCAACCCCTTGCTCAAAGCAGGACCAATCCCCAACTAAATCATCCCAGCCAGGGCTTTGTCAAGCCTGACCGTAAAAACCTCTAAGGAAGGTCATTGGCTGGATAGGGTGTGCTACATAAGCGTGAATGGGTTGTAAAAGGATTTTCACAGGGTATCTGGTCCCTGTGGATAGGCTAAGCCAGCTACCCTGGACCAGAGTAGGTGAGCCCAATCCAGCCAATTAAAGAGGGCTGGGCTATGCCTGGGCCTGTAAAGGCTGCTAGTGGGCAGTTTGGGAAGATGGACTGAGATAGTCTGCATCCTGAGGAGGGGAAGACACACCAGAGTGGAGTTAACTCCAGTGGTCTATCCCTGCAACAAGGGGCCAGGGGCTTATGGAAGCAGCTAGGGGCCAAGAAGGGAGCACAGCTGACTGAAACAGGGAAGATGCCAGTAGCAGCAGTGCCAGAGGCCCCTGGATGGGGTGTCCCTGAGACCAAGGAATGAGAAAAAAGTTTGTTTTTTTCTGTTGGTTTGCTAACTTCTGTTAAAAAAAAACAACCCTTGCAAAAGACTGGGTGTGGCAGTGCATTCTTTGGAGCTGGGGGAGAAGCATGACTGGGTGACAAGGGTGCAAAGGGATTGTCAGATTTAACAGGTGTGTGGTTCTTTCTGGGGAATACACTGAGTATTTGAGTGTAGGACAGATGTAGGGTTGTGAGTATAGGCTGTTCAGTACAGCTCACCTAAAACCAAGTTCTGTCTTAACAGAGAGAAGGCATTTGACTCAATGCTACTCTTGTCATATGCCCTATTCCCTGAGTGATATTTTCAAAGGCAAATTGTGCATGTTTGTGCTATGACTGTATTGGATAACAGCTCAAAGAGGGCAGAGTTAATGTTGCATGGGTGTACACCTTAACCTAGTGTTTTCAGAGGTTTGAGTTTACTGAACGCAGCATTCTGGAAGAGCACAAGATAGCTCCAAGCAACCTTACCCCTGCACTAATGAAGGTTTCTATCAGTGAATTTCCTAGTTTTTTGGAACAAAAAGAGAAGTGTTTGTTGTCAGAGTTGTTGGTCATTTAGACGGTTGTAGCAGGGCTTTGGAACTGTGCTCTGGCTCCACTCCAGCTCGAGGCAAAAACCCGCAGCTCCACTGCTGCGGAGCTGCTCTGCTCTCCAGCTCTGGGCTCTGCTCCAAAGCCCTGGGTTGTAGTTCTCACCTATGTTTGCAGTTGATACAAACTGTAGCTAGGTAATTGTAAAAAGACCTAACTTTTATATAGCACTTTTTGTCAGTAGATCACAAAGAGCTTTACCTCACTATCCCCATTATACACATGGGAAACTGAGGCACAGAGCAGTGAAGTGGTTTGCTCAAGGACACTTAGAAGTCCAGAGGCAGAGCTAGGAATAGTCGCAGTCCAGGGGTCTCTATACTAGGCCACATGGTTGCTTGGTGATTCTTCAGTGCTCCCACCCACCTTTGTACCTTTTGTCACAATGGAATAGGGATAATGGTTATGCTTTTAAATGTTTGCAATGGGTATTTGCTAAAAGGTCTGTAAGAAAAATTCCATCCGTCTGTCCCCAAATCTTGAAAGTCTTTTATTACATGGTTATTACAGTAACTTCAAGTGTGTGAGAGGGGACTGGTATTTTTCTCTCCTTCTCCACCCCCTGCCTCACCAGGCTCTCTAAAAGTTAGCCCTCCTCAACATTTCCAGCTCCCCCTCCCCTTCCTATCCCACTAAGACATTAGTTGGCACTCTAGAAGCCATTAACATGTAAGAAGTTCTTCCTTCCTGTCTCCTGACCTGTGCTGCTGCATAAACATATCACAGCAGCAGATCACTGGAGGGCTGCACTCTACCTTGGTTATGGAGCCTGAGCTGAACATTGAGCTGGGCCCCCCATTCTCCTGACCCACCTTGGACTCCTTCCCCAGCCATGCCCCAGTCCAACCCCCTTCAAACTGCCTCCCCCTGCACCCACCTAATGGTGACCTGTTCCTTCACTAATCATTTCCTAAATTTTAGAGGTGGAACATTGAAAATGGAACAGTTTCAACAGGAGACATTGAGAGCATTCCAGCCTGGAATAGTTCATGGCCTGGAGATTAGCCCACTCACCTGTGGATCAGGGATAGAGTACCTGAATTTAAGCCCCTGCTCCCGAGTAGGGATTCAAACCAGTGTCTCCCATATCCCAGATAAGTGCCCTAATCACTGGACTAAATGTTATAAGAGGGAGCACACACACTTTCTGTATGACCCACAATGGAATCTTCTGATTTGCTGACAAGTTCCAAACAGTTTCAGGGCCGAATCAAATATTTTTTCTATTTTTTTTGGTTTGCTGTCTGAACCAAGCCAACAATTACTGGCCTGGCAGTAGCTAGGAGTGGTGACACGAGAGGGATGGAGGCGGTGGTGAGGATCAGTGTGGAGGTGGAGAGGCTGGGTGGGTGTGACACTCACAGCGTCCCAATGCCAGATGGCAAGGGACTCACTGGTATCAGGTAATGAGTTTCAGATGTCCTGGCCAGTTCAGTTTCCCCCAATTCACTGATGTCATAATCTGTGTCTGATAGGTGGCATGTACAATATTGGAAAACTAATAAGTCACTGATCATTGATATTCTTACATATCGTATGTACAAAATGTGTACAAGGGTTATGAGTATAGGCTGGAATAATGACTAAAGTGTGTTTAAACCAGGAATGTCAGGGGGAGTTGGCAAACAGGTCTGCCAAAGGAATGTGTTTGCTTCTCTGACCAGCCCGGTCGTCAGGTAGAGATGAAAAAGGTCCATTTTCAAATTAGGTAAACAAAACTATAAAGCTCCAAAGTGGGGAGGAGACATCATGGCATCTACACACAGCAGGCGAGAGAAGCTTAATCTGAATTTTACTTCTCAAAGAGTACATTGCAAAAGTTTACTGGGCTATAAAGACAGGGGAGCTGAACCTCAAGCAATAAGCAATTGAATCAACTGATTGTATAGAATATTATATACAATATTACTATATTATGAAAGTGTACTGAGTAAGATCTTCCATGAAAGCCTATGACACACATAATATCATCATGAAATCTCTGTATTATAATTAAGAATTATGGATTCTCATTAATATTGTGGTTTAAAGCGTGTGCCCAAACAAAGGGTTTCTCCCAGGCAGTAGGGAAGACAACTATCTACCTGTCCTCAATGAAATTAAGCAAAGGGTCACCTAAAACAAGGGAAGCTGTGTTTACATAGAAATCAGCAGGGGGATGGGAAGTCCACAGGAAAGGAAGAACAGCATAAGGTCATCCTGCCTCTTGAAACAAGATAATTGAACTTTGGAAGATACATGCAAGAACAGAAACCATCTTTGCCATCCATCACTAGACAAACACAAGGCAACAGTTGAAATTTGACCCAGGTGAAAACTTAACAATGGTTAGGCTGCTGGTGTGCTGAGAGCACAATCTGACATGCTGACCATGTATTCCCCTGTCCGTCTGTCTGTATCCCTCTGTTATTTCTTGTCTTCTACTTAGATTGTAAGTTCTTTGGGGCAGAGACTGTCTTTCTCTTCTGTGTTTGTACAGTGTCTAGCACAATGGAGTCCTGGACCACGAGTAGGGCTCCCAGGTGCTATGATACTACTACTAATGTGCCTGGTGTGATAAATGCCTTGGCTTTTGCAGCAAAAGGTGCTTTATCACAGTTGTTTGCCTCTGCATTGTCTGCATCGTGTCCCTCCCAAGGGCCTTGCGCTCCACTCTGATCTTATGTGCATACTCCAGGAAACCTTTCCAGCTACTTTCAGGGCCGTCTATTGGGATTAACTGTATGCTCCATGGAACAGATCATCTATAGCTTTTTCTTATTTTTCCTGAGATCTGACAGCCTCTCTGCAGGCTACTATGCCCCTCTTCACACAGTTACACATGCACAGGGAAATAAGAAAAAGCACAGTCATTTATGGTCCCATTCCTCATAGTCTCCATGCCAACAATGATAAAATGTTCTTGTTCCCATAATGTTGGAATGCTATTCCCATCTTCTCTTCCAACTCCATGGTTTCCTTTGTGATAGTAAGATATTCCCCCATTTATTTCCCATTCTATAGACCCTCTGTACTTTATTTGAGTGGTGCACATGCATGTGTGGGAGGAGGAGGAGGCAGGCTTTGTGTAGGCGAGTTTTTTTAAATTTGTATGGTTTGGAGCTGTTGGGGGGGTGGATGGATGACTCTTTTATTTTCTAGGGTGAGTGGAGGAGTGGCAGGAGCAGGTTCGTGACTGCATGTGCCTTTCTGCAGGCTTTACTGACTACAGCTGAGTGAATAATTCATTTTTCAGTTCAGTGGCCAAACCAAAAAATCTGAAAAAAGAACTGGTTCATTTAGAGCCAAAACTGAATGTTTTTTGTTTTTTTTCTTGCAGAAACAAAACATAATGAATTCTTTCTGATCTAATGAAAGATTTGAAATATAATTTTGAAAAGACATTTAAAAAGGAACAAATTTTGGGTGGGAAGGGGAGAAATTTCAGGTATTCATTCAGCTGTACTCAGGACAGCTTGCAGAGATGCATGTGCAGTTACTAACCTGCTGGAGCGCCTTTGCTGACTCGGTACCAGATCCAGCACCACCTCACTTTCATTTTCTCTGACAGTGCCCTGTAGAAGTCTGCATTCTGGTGATTCTTATCTAGAGGGAACTGGACATGCTTGTCTCCAGACAGGCCAATCAAGTCCTTGCCCTCTATAGAGGTCCATGTGGAAGCAGGGGTGCCATGGTTGCTTTGGGAACGTGAACTCACCTGGTACCAAAAAGAGGCACTCCTGGCTGCCTGCCAGCATTTAACCTGAGAGGGTACATCTGGTCAAGATGACCCCAGAGCTGTGGAGCACACACAGGCACAAAGCAGGTTGATGCAGGTATGAAGCAATGCAGTGTGGGACACTAGCTGGAGGACTGTCAGCAGCATTAGCATTAGGAATTATTTTACAGGAATCTTACAATGAACAAACTGATTGTGAAATGGAGCTACTCCTTCTCCAACGAGGATTAGTTACAGCAACCTTAGATACCAAATAAGTTGCTCTGAGAACAGGGTTCATGTGGACACAAGGTATTTAAGGTGAGCTAATTACAGTTAATGTGAGGTAACATCCCCTGTAGAGAAGCCATAAGAGTAACTGAGAAGTGCTTCACACTGGAACCTGTGTTCTGTGTGTCAGGCTCTGTTGGTGTGAGGCCGACACACGAGATCCTAATTGTAAGCAGTCTGAGAAGCTCTGCTCTCTGGCATCATGCAGAACATTCTCCTGCTTCATTCCCACTAGTATTGTATCTAGTCTGTTCTAGACTATCTTCAATCACAGTGACTCGGTTACTTCTCCTTTGTGTCTATTCCTTCTCTCTGCCCTTTGCTTTTCCCTTCCGAACTCAGCCATTATTTTAGTATTTTCAGATCATCTGAATTATGAAGCTCCTCCCCTCCTTGTTCTCAGCCCTGTGGAGACACTTGCTATTCCTTAAAAGCAGCAAAGAATCCTGTGGCACCTTATAGACTAACAGAGGTTTTGCAGCATGAGCTTTCGTGGGTATGCTGCAAAGCCTCTGTTAGTCTATAAGGTGCCACAGGATTCTTTGCTGCTTTTACAGATCCAGACTAACACGGCTACCCCTCTGACACTTGCTATTCCTTGTCCCTTATTCTCCTTTACTTCCAGAAATACAGTATTCCAGTTGAGGATGTACTTAGACCATGTAAACACTCATCAGTCCCATCATGTCCCACCTGCAGACACAGTCACACATTCTGCTTTGTGTCTATCTGTTCACTCCTGAGAATTATGTTGTTGGCTACCCCCATCCCCCAGCAGTGTCACACGTTACCCTTTTATTCAAACTCTCTCTCATCACTGGAACACAGTGTTACCAGATTTGGCCATTACTTTGGGCTACGCTCATTTATTAGGGTTACTCTTCTGGGGTGGGGGGTTCTGTAATTCTATCAATGTACTGCTTGTGTCACTTGTGTTCTCATACGGAGCTCTACTTCTCCCTTCTGCAAGTTCCCTCCAAATGGAACAATCCTGCAGGACCTAGGTTCCCCAGGGCAGGGTTCTTCCAGCCCCAGAATCAGACCAACACACACACACACACGTTAACAGAGTGCGTCTGAGAGGACCGGGTTAATCAGCACTTCCAAGCTGACTCCTTATATGCCCCTGGACTCAGCAGACTGGGTTGAGCAGCACTTCCAAGCTGCCATCCTCATATGTCCCAGGTTCAGCACATCCCTATCCCCACTTTCATGTTACAATTGTTCTGGTAGTAACCCACTTGATGAGCAAACTCCACAGGATTTTGGGGCGCTGCAGGGATCTTTAGCTTAGGTATGAGGAGTGTTGCTGCAGAGCGAATGAGGAAGCCAAAAAATCAGAAAAGAGAGAGAGAGAGCGAAGCAACCAGCTTAACTATGAAAGTTATGATAATATTAAATCTAACTTAAATTTGATTATAAAAGTCAGGTTTAGAAAACTATAACTGCTCACACAAGTCAGGGTCAGAAGGCTATACCTAGAGAGAGAGAGAGAGAGAGATGGGTTCTCACCACTCCGTGAAGCTTGACTCAATCGGGGGTCCCTGGTGGTGGTCTGGAGTGCTTGAGCTGAGGGTCCGGAGTGCTGGAGACAGGCAGAGCCCCCAGCATGATCAGTCAGGAGAAGATGAAGTCCCAATGCAACTGATGCAGATTTGGATACAGGCATCAGAACACTTACTTGAGCATGGGTAGGGGTTTTTGTAGGGAAACAACAATGGTTCAAGGGAGAAAACTAGATTTGTTTATGAGTAAACTAATGGCTCAAGGGACTATACCAAAGTTGTTTTGTTCAGGCTAGACAATAGGAACTGATCATTCCTGGCTATGGGTGGTGTTCCTTGGAGGAAGTTCAGAATGCAATTAGGGAGCTTCAGTATTTTGGATACCAATAAAGGATTTATTACTAGAATTGATATGATAACTACTGAGCTGGATGTGTGCAGGCATGGGTTCATTAACATCTGGAGCAGAGATCCCCCATCATGCAGTGCTTCCCTTCTTTTCTGGTCCCAGAGTTCAGTGCGATTCTTGCCTTGGAATCTCTGTTCTCCATTCTGTATGCTAATGGAGATGCCTCCCTGTCCCATCTTCGATGCAAATGAGGCTAGGGGAGTTTCCTTAATCCTGTCACCCTTGTCCCAGGGGTTTAGGTGTGTCTCCCGCTGCCTTTTCATTGCTTTTTGTAAGTCTTTCTTCTGATCGGTTTTGGTTCAAGCAGAGGCTGGCGGGGGGGGGGAGGTCTTTCATGAGTCAGACAGGCTGGGTACTGAGCCCTGGTTCCCCAAGAACACAGAGCTGACAGGTAACAACAGGAACTGGCATATAGAGTAAAGGGCTCCTGCTTATTTAACAATGTCTTTGCTGTTGAGAGAAGAAGGTTCCCTCATTTCATCCCCAGGAAGGCTGGGGAAGGTTATGGGATGTCAGTATAACCAACACTCACTGATGAATGCATTGACTCTCTAGGTCTCATTGAGGTCCAGCTGGTTGGAGGGGACACTGCCTGCTCAGGACGTGTTGAAGTCAAACATGGAAAAGTGTGGGAGACAGTCTGTGATTCACACTTGGATTTCAACACTGCTTCTGTTATCTGCAATGAATTAGGGTGTGGACAGGCTGTATCCACCTTGGGAACAGCTCACTTTGGAGAAGGACATGATCTGATCTGGAAGGAAGAGTTCCAGTGTGTGGGGAATGAGTCTCTCCTTCAGAAATGTCCCAGGATGTCCCGTCCTAACGACACATGCTCCCACGCTAATGATGTCGGCATATTGTGCTCAGGTAAGAATTCAAAATGATGAACCACTAACATGGGCCCTATAGCTGAGCCCCTCAGTCTCTTTTCTCCCACATCCACATATCCCTCACGTTAACCCACATCCCAGAAAACTTTGCGTGTTTCCAAGTTGCTCCAAAAGATTCTTGTCTGCTAGAGAGGGTGGCTCCACTCTCCCACCACTCAGGGGGAAGCAAGAAGAGATGGCGGGAAACCCCATTCTCTCTCTCACATTCCTTACTCTATTTCAAGTGTCTCCAATAAATGGGGACAGTTTTATTTACCTTTCTCCTGCTATAAGGATAGGGTCCCAGCAGAGCTCTGATTTCCCTTATCCTCCACTAGGGATGCATGTTCTCCACTGCTGAGCACTCTCCTCCCTACAGATACATCTGTAAGGGAAAGGGGCAGGGTCTAGTGGTCAGAGCACAGAACCAGAACCCAGGAGACATGGGTTTTATTTCCAGTTCTGGTTCTGTATTCAATAATGCCTTGTGCCTCAGTTTCCCCATCTGTAAAACAACAGTTAAAATGTCCTACCTCAGAGAGTGGCTGTGAGGCTTAACTTCATTTGTGTTTGTAAAGTGCTTTCAGGCACTTGAATACATAGTGCTATGTAGGGGCCAGGTGTTGCTATTTTAAAACTTTCTTGATGGAATTGGAGCAGTTGTGGCCACTTTTATGTTATTGCCCTGCAATGGGGGTTGGCTTTGTGCCACCCATTCATATAGATCTGATTATTAGAGCCTAGCTGGAAGCCTGTGCTATTGCATGGGGGTAATTCGTAAAATCCTGTGAAGCAACAGTGACTGCTGGAAGAAAATATTAAGCAAAAAAACCATAGAAAGAATATGAATGCAAAACATGTATGTTGTCAAGATGCAATGTACTCACATGTCACAGCTTTGGCTCATATCATCTAACTCCGATATACCCACCTCCCTCCCAGTTGTTTTTTAAATTACTTAGGACAGTTATGTTTTCACAGAATTTTGAACTACACATTTCATTAATGTTGAAAGATACAGCCATTTTCATTCTGAGGCAGACTTTAATTGAAAGACAAATGCTCGACAACTTGAGTGCCTGACAGCTCTCTCTGATTTGAAAATGAAATGTACTTATTACCACGGTGCCTTTCACCAATCTGAGTATATCACTGCACCAATACTATATTTATTGCTAAAGTATGTTTTCATCCTAGCCTGTCTTTGGACTTTTTAACTGCCCTCTATTCCCCTGCCAATGTGTGTGTGATAATTTCAGGTTGGAAAGTCACCCTTGTAATGCACACACAAAACACCCCTCTCCCTGGCTGATCAGCTGGAGACTTCACTTGCCCTCTTCTCACCCCTGAGATGGGGAAACTGCCCTTCATTCCCTCTTCACCCATAGCAACACTTCCCTGCATCTTGCTGCCCTGGGACTTCACCACCTAGGACCCAGCTACATCACTTTCCTGACTCCCCTGCATCTGGGTTTGTCTTCTGCCTGGGTCCCAGCAGGAACACTTTCCCAACTTTGCTCTCCCCTGCCTCTTGCTGCCCCAGGACCCTCTCTCTGCTTTAGGGACACACATGAAGGCAGGGCTCAGTGGCAGGGCAGATCTGTGTCCTCAGCCCTGAAGCTCTCGCACAGAGCTTGGTCCAGCCCTGAAAACTGGAGTATTAGAGGAGCTTCTTGTGTCATCATATTCACACCAGCTCCTCTGATGCTTTTGTAGGCAGCTGTCAGGGTTCCTTCCCCACTCTGAACTCTGGGGTACAGATGTGGGGACCCGCATGAAAGAGCCCCTAAGCTTATATTCCACCAGCTTAGGTTAAAAACTTCCCCAAGGCACAAATTCCTTTCCTTGTCTTTGGACAGTATTGCGGCCACCACCAAGTGATTTAAACAGGGAGGGGCCACTTGGAGCCCTATCCCCCCCTCAAAATATTCCCCCAAGGCCCTTCACCCCCTTTCCGGGGGGGAGGGGGGCCTTGAGAATAATATGCTAACTGATAGGTTAACAAAGTGAGCACAGACCAAACCCCTTAGCTTTAGGACACTGAAAATCAATCAGGTTCTCAAAAGAAGAATTTTATTAAAAAAAAAGTAAAAGAATCACACCTGCAAAATCAGGATGGAAGATAACTTTACAGGGTAGATAAAAAGATTTAAAACCCAGAGGATTCCCCTCTGATTCTGCTTCCCAGTTACAAAACAGGAATAAAATTACCTCTGGAGTTTTTTGCTGAGAAACAAAAGGCACACTGTTGATTCATATCCAGCTTCTCATCCACTGTAACCCCTAGGTCCTTTTCTGCAGAACTGCTGTCTAGCCATTCAGTCCCTAGTTTGTAGCAGTGCATGGGATTCTTCTGTCCTAAGTGCAGGACTCTGCACTTGTCCTTGTTGAACCTCATCAGGTTTCTTTTGGACCAATCCTCTAATTTGTCTAGGTCCCTCTGTATCCTATCCCTACCCTCCAGCATATCTACCACTCCTCCCAGTTTAGTGTCATCTGCAAACTTGCTGAGAGTGCAGTCCATGCCATCCTCCAGATCATTAATGAAGATATTGAACAAAACCGGCCCCAGGACTGACCCTTGGGGCACTCCGCTTGATACCGGCTGCCAACTAGACATGGAGCCATTGATCACTACCCGTTGAGCCCGACGATCTAGCCAGCTTTCTATCCACCTTATAGTCCATTCATCCAGCCCATATTTCTTTAACTTGCCGTCAACAATACTGTGGGGGACCGTATCAAAAGCTTTGCTAAAGTCAAGGAATAACACATCCACTGCTTTCCCCTCATCCACAGACCCAGTTATCTCCTCATAGAAGGCAAGTAGGTTAGTCAGGCATGACTTGCCCTTGGTGAATCCATGCTGACTGTTCCTGGTCACTTTCTCTGCCTTTTAACTTCAGGGCTCTTTTATGGGCAGCCTCCTCCCTGGCTGCCTCTGCCTCCAAGCGTTTTGCCTCCTTCCTCTCCTCCACGTCCAACTCCAAGCGCTTTAAGGACATTTGTTTTCATGTTCTTTCTTTCCTCATCTTCCAATCTGGCTAATTCCAGTTTTTTCTGGACCTCACTTTCTGTCATCCTAGCCTTCCTGTGCTTAGCCTAGCCTAACCCAAGAGCTAGAAAGAAAAGAAAAAAAACCCAGCTTGTGAATTCCCTTGCTGTAGCTTAACTCCTCTGCCTACAGGCAAAGAAAAAAAAAGACCTCCAGCTGCTCTCAGCTTTAAAAAAAAAGAGTAAAAGAATCACACCTGCAAAATCAGGATGGAAGATAACTTTAAAGGGTAAATAAAAAGATTTAAAACCCAGAGGATTCCCCTCTGATTCTGCTTCCAAGTTAAAAAACAGGAATAAAATTACCTCTTAGCATAGGGAAAATTCACAAGCTAAAACAAAAGATAATCTAACGCATTTCTTTGCTATTACTTACAATTTCTGTAATTTTAGATGTATCATTTCAGGATCTTTTTAAGAGATGTTTTTTTCTGCCCTGGTCCCTCTCTCTGTCTGAGAGGGTACACACAAAGAGAGCACAAACAAAACCTTCCCCCTCCCCCCAGATTTGAAAGTATCTTCTTTTCCCATTTGTCCTTCTAGTCAGGTGCCAACTGGGTTAGTTGAACTGATTAACCCCTTATAGGTAAGTGATTCTGTACCTCTGGCCAAGAGGGATTTTATATTACTGCATACATAAAGGTTGTTACCCTTCCCTTCATATTTATGACAGCAGCAAAATCCCATGACTCCCAATCAGCTTGCGAGATCTGGAAATGCTGCAAGACTGCCTTCCCCTGGCTGCTTGGAGGGGACTCCCCACCTCCACGACCAACTCGAGGCTGGGGATCTGCCACCTAATCCCCTTCATCTCTCACCCCCATTTCTGTCTTCTGCAGCCCCCTCAGCACTTCACATCCTCCTATGTCCTTCTCAACTTCCCTTCCACCTCCAGCTGCCCCCTGCCCCCACATCCCTCTGCCCCCCCAGTCTTTCTCCTGCCCCACATCCTTCTCCACGCCATTCCTTTGAAACCCTAAATATGCCTCCTGCCCCCCCGGAGCCCTGCTCCCCACAGTCTCCCCACCCTCCTTTCACAGGGTCTCTACTGCCCCTCACAGTTCCTTGGCCCTGTCCATCCCCCTCAGCCATAGAAGGGCAGCCATGTTCCCTGTGGGCTTCAGTCTCAGAGGGAGGGAGGTGGAAGCCAACTTTACTCAGGGCAGACTCACTCTCACATGCTCACAGTCTGTAGGCAGATGGCGGCATCTCGCTGGCTTCAGCCCCACTGTCAGCAACAGGAGGTGGCGCCATTTGGAATAAGGGAAACTCCGAGAGTTGAAAATGGCTTATAACTTAAAAGTTGGATGGTAAGTGGCCACGAATCACAGTGATGACTGAACCTGGTGATATTCTGGACCAGAGAAGCTCTCTGCCATGCTTGTAGCTTGTCCCAGCATTTCACGCTGACTCAGCACAGATCCTAGGCTTCAGAGTGACTCACAGAGTGACATTCCTGGGATCTTCTTATATGGATAACAAAGGTCACGTTCTTGTCAGGGTCAAGGTCTTGTCAGGACGCAAATCTAAATGGATGAGCTAAAAGAAGGGTGGGGCCACCTAGCAAGGTGCCTTTCCTAACATCACTGCTAATGGCAGAGCCTGGAAAGGATCTGCACTGCCCACTAGCCTGCCTGTGGAACACACCACTGGTCAAAAGCCCAGTCCATGGCAGCCAGCTGGATAGCCTGTCACTGTGTTAATGAGGAGCCCTGGCTGGCTGGCCATGATCATGCTGCCAGGTTGGGTATTCAGATGGGCTGGGGGAAATGGAAAACAGAGAGGTCTTTTTCCTGAAAGGGAAAGTCCTGGAGAGAGGAAGCCAGGATTGGAGCGGGGCTGCCTTTCTGTATAGGGTGGGGCTGCTACCTCCAAGGCACAGAAAAACTGGCCCATCTGTGGGCAGGCCCAGATCCCGGGGAGGTGTGGCTGGTCTGTGGACAGGGCGAGGTCCAGGGCTGGGGGAAACATGGGGAGGGGCTCAGTGCTCAGAAAGTTATGGGAGGTTTGGTGGGATTTGGGGTTGCTCTCCCATTGACTGGTGTCTGCCTTGGCACACTGCACACATACAGATCAGGATGAGCACGCCAGCCAGGAGGCCATTGTGTGTTTCCAGCTGTGACACGCATAGCTGGATTTCCGAGATCACTGCATGCCCAGGTGCATTTGTGCACAGCTTAGAAATCCTGGCAACACCAACCCCTCCCCCGCCCCCAGCCAATAACACCTTTGGACCAGCACCTGTCAAGGCCATAGAAAAACTAGCCAGGTGACTCAAAAAACAGCCAGCTAGAATAAGGTTGGTGGCGGGGAGAGAGGGAGACCTCAGCTCCATGGTGCTCATTCCTACACATTTCTTTATTATCACTAGAAGCTCACACAAAGCGTTCACCTCCCCATGCCCCTTCCCTCCTTTATCTCTTCAGTGGTGTGTTTGACTCACTTTGGGCCTGATCCAGCAGTGGCAGCTGAGGGTGCCCAGCCTCTCACAGGATCCACTCAGCATCTTGTGGGATTGTGCCCTGTACTTGGGGGACCATCCCTTGCTGAACTCAACATTCTGGAAGTGCCCAGGGTATCATTGGGCAACCTTAACTCTGTATTAATGATGGGTTTTTTTCCTTTTAATTCTACTCAAAATCTGCTCTGAATCCCCAATTTTACCCACAATCTCAGAACAGCTCTACAATTTTGGGCAGGGAGACAGTCACCAGTGTTTGCTTTTTAACTGTCATCAGAAAGCCCCAGATTGAGCACTGTTGACTTGACTGAGGCAGTTCACAACTCTTAGAGTTTCTGTTTCAGTGCCACCAATGGAAGCCCCAAGCAGCTCTTCACCAAGGGATCCTCCTGGGGCTGGCAATAACCGTGGGGCTTATCTGCTCTCCAGCTGCAGTCACTGCATTAGGTGCGGCTGTACTGAATGGTGAAGGATTACACTGGAGCAGCTTGGGAGAGCTGTGGTTGTAATATGAGGAGATCTGGGGATTAGTTTGAGGAGCATCAGAGAGCTGTGAATGTGATATGAGGAGATCTGGGCTTGAGCACCCCCGTGTGTGTTATCAAAGGAAAGATGTGCATATGGACCTTGAGGTTCCAGTCGGCATCATTTGCGTAGGCTGTGTCAGTAGCAGGGCACTGGGTTCATCTTGCTATGGGTATTGTCAGTAGTGAGTTGGGACATGAAAGCTGTGTGTGGATTTAATGATGGGTAGGAGAAAGTGTATGTTTAGGTGATATCTTGTGTTGATGTGTAAAGGGGCGCTAAAAGGGGGGTTGTTCTATTTTGCAAGTGTGGTATGCTCTCAGGGGGTAGGCTCAGTGTTTGAGCACAGGGAAAGTGCAGATAGTGCCTGTCTACAGTGAACAGGCAGAGTGGGAGTGTGTGTGTTATGGGTGTTGTGAGGCACTGCTTGAAGAGGGCAGAGTTAACATTGCGTGAGCGTCTATCTGAATTCTAAACTCTGTGTTCAGAAGTTTGAGTTTTGCTGAACCCAAAGTTCTGGAAGCGCATGTGCCATCAATGGGCAACCTTAACTCTGCATTAACAAAGATATTTGCCATTTAATTTACTAGTTGGTTATTTAAACAGTTGTAGTTCTCACGTAGGTTTGCAGCCAATAGGCGACTGTGACTAATAATCAAAAGACCTAGTTTTTATATAGAGCTTTTCATCAGTAGTTCTTAAAGTACTTACATCATTATCCACATTTCACAGATGGGAAACTGAGGCAGAGAGCAGTGAAGTATCTTCAAAGAATCATAGAAATGTGGGGCTGGAAGAGACTTTGAGAGGTTATCAAGTCCAGTCCCCTGCACTGCGTCAGTATCAGTTAAATCTAGACAGATGTTTATCCATCCTGTTGTTAAAAACCTCGAATGATGTGGATTCTACAATTTCCCTTGGCAGCCTATTCTAGAACTAACCTAAACTACCCTTCTAGTTAGGATGTTTCTCCTAATATCTAACATAAACTTCCCTTGCTGCAGAAATGCGCATTACTTTTTGTCCTACCTTCAGTGGACAGGAAGAAAAATTCACCCTGGTTCTCTTTATAACAGCCCTTAACATATTTGAAGACTGATATCATGTCCCCCATAAGTCTTCTTTTCTTAAGACTATACATGCCAAGTTTTTTAACTTTTCCTCATAGGTCAGGTTTTCAAAACCTTTTATCATTTTTGTTGCTCTCCTCTGGACCACCTCCACATTTGTCTACATATTTTCTAAAGTGTGGCACCCAGAATTGGACACAGTACTCCAGCTGAGGCCTTACCAGTGCCCCCTAGAGTGGGACAGCTACCTCATGTGTCTTACATATGACACTCCTGTTAATACACACCAGAATTATACTAGCATTTTCAAAATTGCATCATACTGTTGAATCATATTCAATTTGTGATCTACTGTTACCCCAGATCTTTTTCAGCAGTACTATCATCTGGTACAGTTATTCCCCCTTTTGCAGTTGTGCATTTGGCTTTCCCTTCCTAAGTGTAGTACTTTGCACTTTTCTTTATTGAATTTCATCTTGTTTTCAAACCTGCTCTGCAACTTGTCCAGGTCATATTGAATTCTAATCCTGTCCTCCAAGTGCTTTCAATCCCTTCCAGTTTGTGTCACCTGCAAATTTTATAAGCATTCTCTCCATTCCATTATCCAAGTCATTAATGAAAATATTGAATAGTACCAGACCCAGAACTGACCCCATGGCACCCCACTAGATATACATTCCCAGTTTGACAGCAAACCACTGATGACTATTATTTGAGTATGGTTTTTCAACCAGTTGTGCACCCACCTTATAGTAATTTCATCTAGACCACATTTCTCTAATTTCTTTATGAGACTGTTGTGTACAACTATATCAAAAGCCTAACTAAAATCAAGATATCTCACATCTACTACTTCAGCCCTATCCATAAGGCCAGTAACCTGTCAAAGAAGGAAATTAGGTTGGTTTGGCATGATTTGTTTTTGACAAATCCGTGCTGGCTCTTCCTTATAACCCCATTATACTGTAGGTGCTTATAAATTGATAGTGGAACAAATTATTAAACAATCTTTTGGGTATTGAAGTTAAGCTGACAGGGTCCTCTTTATTCCAGTCTTTATAGATAGGTACTTGCCCTTCTCCAGTCCCCTGGGACTTCACCTGTCCTTGATGAGTTCTCAAAGATAATTGGTAATGGTTTCAGCCATGCTTCAGCTAGATCCTTAAGTATCTTTGTGTGACAATCAGGGACCAGACACCCCAAGGGGAGAACAGGGGGCCTGAAACCCAAAGAATAAGCAGTTGAAACAATTGTTTGTATACAGTATTATTGTACTATAACAGTGTATTGGGTAAGATCTCATATAAAAACTGGAGACAAGCTGGTTATGTATATCATTGTGTGAGGTATATACAGATGGTGAGTACAGGTATGCATGTGTGATTGAAATATGTTCCGAAAATATGTTTTAGGTACAGATTTGATAAACAAGTTTGTCCTAGACAAAGGGATGTTGTTTTGCCTATTTGCCTGTGTCTCCAATGTAAAGTGAGCAAGCTGATGCCAGAGACAGTGGAAATTACTTTACATATGAGCCAAGAGGGGGATGGGGAGTCACCAGGAAGAGTCAAATAGCAAGGAGAAGAAATTTATCTGGGGATGCACTTCAGACTAACACATTTCAAAAGCTTACTAAGTATATAAAGAAGGGGAACTTAGTTACCCATCATTTAGGGGGCAAAGGGGACAGCACCCTCTAATTCCGTGAATGTTGGATCCTCCTGCCAGAAGGCTTGGAGATGCTGGTTGCTTGATGTGAGAAAGCTGTTGAGGCAAAGATCATAGTTTGCTAAAGTAAAGTCTTAGACACTGGAAAGTGTTGTATTTTGTTTTGTTTGTAAGCATTTTCTGCTTCTGTTATCTCTGCTTAGAATCATTTAAATCTACGTTCTTTATTAACAAACTTATTCTTGGTTTTACCATAAATCAGCTCAATGCGGTGTGTTAAGGTAAAGAGTGTGTCCTCAGCTGGGCTTGTTACCCAGGGGTTTTAGAACCCAAATCAGTGGTAACTTAACTGGTTTTCTTTGAGAAAAAATTAATGTGGCCATAACTCCTCTGTCTGATAAATGATTGATACAAACCAGAGTGCTTTACCTAAAACTACTTTTTTATTAGGTTTCAAGTGTGCGCGCACACATATGCTGTAGCAGTAGGTTTCAGAGCATTCCAAATATTTATAGTTACCTAAAACGTCTGAAATGGTCTCAAGAAATTAACAACGAGGCTAGCAGGGCCCCCCTCCTTCCATCTGACTACTGGTGTCAAATCCTTGCCAAAAGGAAAAATTCCTCAGATTTCTCCAAAGCGCACTTTCTAAATATATTTTTTATAATTTTTTTTTGGATAAAGCACATAGCCCATAATAGCCTCTAATAGGCTAATAATTTCTGCAGCAACAGCCAATAACAATTCATTAATTTTTATTAGCAAAATATTTCTAGTTATAACAATAAAACTTACATGTTAGAGGCACCTAAAACCAAAGTCGGTTGTCCAAACATTTTTTTCTATTTTTACAGTAAATTTATTTTTTATTTTATTATTCCATTTTGATTAAAAAAACTGCAAGCATGCAGTTATTTGGCCTTGCCTCTCAGGTTCGTAAAACTATTTTTAGCTATGTGATGTTTGGGTTTCAGCTAGCAGTGGTTGAACATACAAAATGACTGACTCCAGTGCAGTCAAATTCTGGGGTACATGCAAGAATGTCAAATACAGGGGCTAGAGGCTAGTGTGTGTGTACTGTATCGTTGGGGACAGTAGACTTAATAATTTCGGTGAGGCCTGAATTTCTTCCCCCTCATTTTTAATATTAATTGTGTTGAGTATCTGCTCACCATTAACCTTTTCAGTGAAGACTAAAGCAAAAAAAAAAAAAATAGGAGTACTTGTGGCGCCTTAGAGACTAACAAATTTATTGTAGCATAAGCTTTCGTGGGCTACAGCTCACTTCATCGGATGCATGCAGTGGAAAATACAGAAGGAAGATATATATATATACACACATGAAACAATGGGTGTTACCATACAAATTATAAGAGAGTGATCAATTAAGGTGAGCTGTTGTCAGCAGGAGAGAAAAATAAGTGTCTGTAGTGGTAATGAAAATGGCCCATTTCCAGCACTTGACAAGGAGATATAAGGAACTGTAGGGGGCGGGGGGGAAGATAAGCATGGAGAAATAGTTTTACCTTGTGTAATGGCCCATCCACTCCCAGTCTTTATTCAAACCTAATTTGATGGTGTCCAATTTGCAAATTAATTCCAATTCAGCAGTCTCTCGTTGGAGTCTGTTTTTGAAGTTTTTTTGTTGTAATATTGCGACTTTTAGGTCTGTAATCGAGTGGCCAGGGAGGTTGAAGTGTTCTCCAACTGGTTTTTGAATGTTATGATTCTTGACATCTGATTTGTGTCCATTTATTCTTTTACGTAGAGACTGTCCGGTTTGGCCAATGTACATGGCAGAGGAGCATTGTTGGCACATGATGGCATATATCACATTGGTAGATGTGCAGGTGAACGAGCCTCTGATAGTGTGGCTGATGTGATTAGGTCCTATGATGGTATCCCCTGAATAGATATGTGGGCTTTGTTGCAAGGATAGGTTCCTGGGTTAGTGTTTTTGTTGTGTGGTGTGTGGTTGCTGGTGAGTATCTGGCTCTGTCAATCTGTCAATCCTCCTGAAGGTCGAAACAACAGACTGGACTTCTACATAGAGTGCTTCCGCCGATGTGCACGGGCTGAAATTGTGGAAAAACAGCATCACCTGCCCCATAACCTCAGCCGTGTAGAACACAGTGCCATCCAGAGCCTCCAGAGCCATACCTACATGCCTCCAGCTTCCATCCAGACCACACCACTCGATCCATTGTCTACAGCCAAGCTCTACGATACAATCGCATTTGCTCCAACCCCTCAGACAGAGACAAACACCTACAGGATCTCTGTCAGACATTCTTGCAACTACAATATCCACCTGCTGAAGTGAAGAAACAGATTGACAGAGCCAGAAGAATACCCAGAAGTCACCTACGACAGGACAGGCCCAACAAAGAAAGTAACAGAACGCCACTAGCCATCACCTGCAGCCCAACTAAAACCTCTCCAGCGCATCATCAAGGATCTACAACCTATCCTGAAGGACGATCCATCACTCTCACAGATCTTGGGAGACAAGCCAGTCCTTGCTTACAGACAGCCCCTAAACCTGAAGCAAATATTCACCAGCAACCACACACCACACAACAAAAACACTAACCCAGGAACCTATCCTTGCAACAAAGCCTGTTGCCAACTCTGTCCACATATCTATTCAGGGGATACCATCATAGGACCTAATCACATCAGCCACACTATCAGAGGCTCGTTCACCTGCACATCTACCAATGTGATATATGCCATCATGTGCCAGCAATGCCCCTCTGCCACGTACATTGGCCAAACCGGACAGTCTCTACGTAAAAGAATAAATGGACACAAATCAGACGTCAAGAATTATAACATTCAAAAACCAGTTGGAGAACACTTCAACCTCCCTGGCCACTCGATTACAGACCTAAAAGTCGCAATATTACAACAAAAAAAACTTCAAAAACAGACTCCAACGAGAGACTGCTGAATTGGAATTAATTTGCAAATTGGACACCATTAAATTAGGTTTGAATAAGACTGGGAGTGGATGGGCCATTACACAAAGTAAAACTATTTCCCCATGCTTATCTCCCCCCTCCCCCCCTACAGTTCCTTATATCTCCTTGTCAAGTGCTGGAAATGGGCCATTTTCATTACCACTACAGACACTTATTTTTCTCTCCTGCTGACAACAGCTCACCTTAATTGATCACTCTCTTATAATTTGTATGGTAACACCCATTGTTTCATGTGTGTATATCTATCTATCTTCCTTCTGTATTTTCCACTACATGCATCTGATGAAGTGAGCTGTAGCCCACGAAAGCTTATGCTACAATAAATTTGTTAGTCTCTAAGGCACCACAAGTACTCCTATTTTTTTTTTTTTGCGGATACAGACTGACACGGCTACTACTCTAAAGCAAAATAGGAACTAAACACCTCAGCCTTCTTGATATCATCCCTTATTAGCTCTCCTTTGCACTAAGTAGAGGACCTGTTCTTTACTTCAGTTTTCTCTTACTCCCTAATGTATTTAGAGAACTTCTTCTAATTGTCTTTTATGTCCCTTGCTGGGTGTAAATCATATTGTGCTTTAGCCTCTCTGATTTAGTCTCTACATGCTGGTGCTGTAGTTTTGTGTTCATCCTTAGCAAGTTCTTCACTTTCCACTTTATGTAGGATTCCTTTTTGATTTTCAGTCATTAAAGAGCTCCTGTGGAGCCATATTGGTCTCTTACAATTCTTTCTGTCTTTCCTTCACATCAGGATAGTTTGCAGTTGTGTCTTTAATATTGAGAAACTGTCAGGTCTCCTGACCTCCTTTTTTCCCTAAGATTTTCTTCCCCTGGGACCTTATCTACCAGTTCACGGTTTTTTTTAAGTCCATTTTCCTTATTCTGCTTCTTTCACACCTTCCTTTCCTTAGAATCATGAAAGCTATCGTTTCATGGTCACTTTCACCCAAGTTGCCTTCCACCTTCATATTCATGAACAATTCCTCCCTCTTCATCAGAATCTAGTCTCAAATGTCGGTCCCCCTGGTTTACTTCCTCTACTTTTATGGAACAAAAAGTTTTCCCCAACACATTTCAAGAACTGATTGAACATTTAGTGTTTTGCCTTATTACTTTTCCAACAGATGTCTGCGTAGATAAACTCCCCTGTTAGTGCCAGGTCTGGTGTTTTGAATATTTCTGTTTTTTGTAGAAATGCCTCATCCAATCCTTCTCCTGATTGGGTGATCTATTGTAGACCCCTACCATTACATCACCCCTATTATTCCCGGCTTTGATCTTTCCCTAGAGAATTTCAGCTGATCTGCCTCTCACCACTTTCTGGGGCTCAGAACCTCAGACTTGCCCAAGGTCAGCCAGAAGGCCAGTAGCAGAGCTGGGGATAGTCCCAGTCCAGTGGTTTTTCCACTAGGCCACAAGGTTGCTATGTGATTCCTCAGTGCTCCTCCCCATCCTGTACATTTTGTTACAGTGGAATGGGTTTAATTGTGGTTGCGTAGTTGCTACCGGGGCCTGCAAAGGGGTAGGGCTCCCCTAGATTGCAGCACACACATGGAAGGGGAAAATTCATGGCTGATGTGCCTTACCTCAACCCCCCAACTTTTTCTGCTACCCTTCCTAGTTTGCAATCCCTCCTGTCTTTTCCCCTCCTCCTCCCCCAATCCTCACTCTCTCCCCCTTGCCTGAGCCCCCCCCCCAACTTCTTCTCTCCCCTACCACCCATTCCCATTTGTCTCCCTCCCCATAATAAACACATCCCTGGCTGTAAACCCAAACATTTCCCCCTGTTACCACCTATTCTTGCACCCCTGGTCACCCTTCCCCTCCAGTCAGCATTCACATTTGGAAGTTGTTTTCTTTTCAAAAGCCGTTTCAGCACATTCTGAATATTTTGATGCACCAAACAAAATCCCCCCATGAGAGAGACAAATTGGAGCAATAAACCTGCTTTTTTAACATCACTTTTCTTTTCTGGCTGGAGTTGTACTCACAGTGCTGGGGGGGAGGGGAGGAGGGGTGCCTATCTGTAAGGACCACAATTTACCCTCAAAGCCACCCACATCTCATACTCGATNCAATTTACCCTCAAAGCCACGCACATCTCATACTCGATTGGCAGGTTTCCAGATAGCTATCCTCTCTCACTGCACATGCTCAGTGTAGTCTATTAGGCGTGTGTGTAGGCGCACAAGCCTTCGCAAGCACCTAACTTGAGAAGCAGGCGCTTTTTGAAATAACATTTTAATTTGATTTCCCCCAAGGGCTGGTGGATGCCATATCCTCTGTCTGAGACCCTGGTGCAATGATCTGAGCCTTGGTTTGATCTCTATCTGTGAGCAAAAATAAAATGCCAGAATCTGTCAACTTTAAGACAAGTTGTGTTTTTTTTTCCTGGGAGCTGTATATTGGAAACCCCTTGGTGAAATGGCCCCAAATTTTGATTACAATACAACCCTGTGCTCCTATGTGAAATACCGTATTCCAATACAATCCCATCAATCAGGCAGACATTAGAGCACTTAGAAAAATTTAGCTTTGAAGGAAAGCTGGTCTCAACCTTAACTGTTGCAGAGCTGTCACTGAGCTATAATATCACCAGTGTGTATTTTGTCCCCAGTCAGACCCCCAAGTGCAACTGTTCTGATTCAGGAAGCTTCCAATAACCTAGGACTCAGCACCCATGAGAAACCCAGTTTTGTCACATGACATTTGTGTGAGATCCTGGGGACAGACCCTCCAGACTCCTGACCAGCACTTTGGAAACACCAAAACAGAGACTGGGCCCAGCCCAAGACAATCTGTCCCAGGCGTGACCCTGAGCCCAGAGCGGTACATGCTGGGGCGGAGTTTGGTGGGTGCTGTGTGACCCCCTCACAAAGGGCAGACGTGGGCAATAACGCCTGCACTGTAAGAACCTGATTATCATGTCTGAACATCCTGATTCACAAAGTGCCCAGTAAACTGGGAAATAATTAATACTTTGTCACATCTTTGTAGACAATTGTGTAAGAGAAATGTCCCTCTGATCTCCCTTCTCCTTGTTCTCAGGGTACGCCGGGTACAGGCTGGCAAATGGCAGCACAGGGTGTTCGGGGAGAGTGGAGCTTCTCCACGGAGGCACCTGGGGAACCCTCTGTGACTCCCAGTGGGATTTACAGGCTGCCCACACCCTCTGCCAGCAGTTTGACTGTGGATTCGCCATGTCGATTCCAGCAGGGCAGCTCTTTGGCACAGGAGATGGGCCTGTCTGGAACGGCACATTTGGCTGTGAGAGGAATGAATCCCGCCTGAGGGATTGTCTTGTTACTGCGCTGGGCACAACTGAGTGCCCCCCTGGGAGTGAAGCCAGCGTGGTGTGTTCAGGTGAGCAGCTGCAGTGGGAAAGAAAAGAACTGGGGATTGGGGAACATCCTCAGCCAGATCTTCACAGTGTGTCAATTGGCCAAGCTCCATTGGGCTCAGTGGGGCTATGCTGATTTACACGAGGTGGGGACCTGGCCCATAAATTGGCGCCCTGTCCCTGCACCGGCCAAGTTTGCTGGAACTGACCCCTCTGCAAAATACTTGTGGTGACTTGAGTATGGAATGTATCAAGGAAACCAAATTCTGGTCCCTTGTCCTCCCTTCGCACTAACTGACTTGGATCGAGTATCAGTTTGTGCATGAGCTGGTGAGGAATAGCCCCACAGCCCCCACAGAGTAACTGCTAGCATTGAACATGAGTAACAATCCCTTCCTGTTCTCCACTCCCCTCAGTGTCATTGCCATTAATACTGATCACTGCGCCACCTCGACATTCACTTTCCCTTGTGCTCAGGGTGCCTGGGCGGCAGGTTAGTGAACGGCACCGAGTGCTCTGGGAGAGTGGAGATCCGACATGGAGACACATGGGGAAGCCTCTGTGCCTCCAACTGGGATTTGCAAGATGCCAACGTCCTCTGCCATCAGCTGAACTGTGGCTATGCCGAGTCGATCCAGGGAGGAGCCCATTTCGGGGAAGGGAGAGGAACCGTATGGAGCGACGCTTTTCATTGTGCAGGGACTGAATCCTGTCTGTGGGATTGTTCTCGCATGGCCCTGGGCAACCCAGCCTGCTCCCCGCGAGACCCGGCCAGGGTTATTTGCTCAGGTAAGTTTAATACAGATGTATATATTTTAGTTACAGAGCAGTGTACTGCCCAGATTAGGATCTTCACGAGTAGTCCCGTTGACTACAGTACTCAAGGTAAGTAGGGGTATCAGAACGTTGCTCTCTTTGTTTAAGTTCCCCAGATCAGAGACTCCTCCGGGTGCAGTGAGGGGTGGCGAGGTGGATCCTAGCACTACGTTAGAGTGAACGGGAGAGAATGGCTCTGTGCTATAAACCTGGGTTTGTGATTCACAGATTCCCTCAGTCCCAGCAGAGCTGACTCAGCCCTTCATCAGGTTGAAGTTGGTGTTGCAGAAGCAACTTATACGCAGAGATCTCATCCAAGCTGCGGGGCCATTACAATCCCATTTCACTCTCTGGAAAATTAGGTGTTTGCCCTGGTGTTCCTGGCCAAAATGCTTCCCCCGTTGCTCATCCTGGGTTGTGTGGTGGTGGGCTCCAGCCCTCACCTGCAGAGTTTGCTCAGTGTGTGTGTGTATGTTTGGTTATCATGAATACCCCACAACACTTCATAGAAATAGTCATTCCTTTGCGAAAGATCCCAGTTTTCAGGAAACTGTTCAGATGGCTCCAGAGCTTGGCTCCTGAGCCAGCTGGGAACTTTCACAAAGATCCTGCTCTTAGTGAGAGCAGCTGGTGCTTTGATGAAGATCCTCCTCTACAACACAAATACTGCTGGGGTCCTTTTTCCTCAAGTCTTCTCCAAAGATCTTCAAAGGCTTCCCCATGCCACACCAGAGAACTGCCATAGCTGATAGATGGCAAGCTATCTGATGGCTATCCATGGTGGCTTAGGCCAGGTTTTTACAGCTGTTTCGCTGTTGCTCTATTCAGCATGGCCATGCCTAACTAGTTTAAGAGCCTATGTTTCATTTTCAGTAAGGATTTAGGCACTTAGCACCCTTCATCAATGAGATCAATAGGATTCACATCCCTGGCTGATATAACTATACCAACCTAACCCCCAGTGTAGACAACAATAGAAGAATTCTTCCATTGATCTAGCTACCACCACTTGGAAAGGAGGATTACCTACAGCAATAGTAAAACCCCTTCTGTCACTGAAGGAAACATCTACACTACAGCGGCATAGCTGCAGTGCTGTTCTGTGTCACCGTAGCACCCATAATGTAGACATGGCCTTAGTAAAACAAACATTTAATGCACAGAGAAAACATTGTAATAACTATTAATAACATTTAAACAAAAGCTATTAAACAGTAAATCTACGGCTTCTCCTTATACAGACTTTCCCCCTTTTGTTTCTGTTACAACTTAACATGTTCTGTACTTCAGCACACCCATCAAAACACATTCCCCACTGATCTTTTCTTAGAGAGGATTTCTCAGTCTTTGCAGTGTGGTTGTAACATATAATGTGTCTTCAGAGCATGAGAAATAGCAGTATCTCAGTCGTTTCAAACACTTCGGAACTCGGTGAGCAACGAAACAGTCTGGGGATGTCGGCAGCTAGCAGCGTTCCAGCCCTAGGCTTGGGTTAACAGTTGACTGGGTCTCTCAGTTGCTGGTGAAACAGAAACCTGTAGCCTGTATTCAAAGTGGTACCAGGATTGGAAGCAACCTCTACAATATCTGTTCCCTGGATCTCTGTAAGGCTCTCACTCCATAGAGCACTGTCTTCTTCCCATAAGCCCAGCCAAGTCAGGCAAGAATTCACAAATCCTCACCTCACTAAGTGCTGCCCCGTTCTCTCTCTTTAACTGAGACAGAATCCCAGTTTACAGCAGCCAGCTGATAGCGAAATGTAAATTCCATAGGCTCTGTGGTCTCCACAGTAACAAATACTGCCCCCAACTCTCCCTCTATGTCCATAGAACACACCATGGTGCACCAAACATTATCCCAATGGAGGGCTGCCCTAGAAAATAAAGCTGGCGTAGCACTGCCCTGTATCCACGGTGGGACAGGGGTTGGGACCAGCCCTCACAGCAGACACATCTCTCAGTGCTGCATCTATCAGCCACTGAGTCCACAGGGCTGTCTTCAACATGGTATACATTAAAAAGCTGGGTTGACCCAGCTAAATCACTCAGGGATATGAAAAATCCTCACCCCTGAGTGACTTTGTTAAGCCAACCTACCCCCACCCCCCCAGTGTAGACAGCACTAGGTAAATAGAAGAATTCTTCTGTCAAGCTAGCTATCACCTCTCGGATAGGTGGATCAACTTAAGCAAAGGGAGAACCCCTCCAGTTGGCATAGGTAGGGTCTATACTAAAGGGCTACAGAGGTGCAGCTGCAGCGGTGCCATGGTAGCCTTTCAAGTGTATAAAAGCCCTTCAACTCCTGTATTTATAACCTTTCCCCCACTCTAGCTCTGCCCTCAGAGGGTGACTAGGGTGTGACCTGCCAGGTGGGTTGCCCATAATGTAATAGAGGCCCAGAGTATTCAGCTAAAAATCTGTCTCCTCCACACTGCACCTTTCACTTCCTGTCAGAGAAATAAAGTCAAAAGCTGCAGTACAAGGAATGTGGGTCACACTGACAGATTCTGTGTGGGAAGTAAGGGGATATTACACTGGGCCCAATTCTTACTAACTACAGGGTTCATTTACACCTGCTGTGACAAAGTGGGAATATTCTTAATGTTTTCTCTGAATACTGAGTGGGTGCCTCAGTTTCCCCTTTGCATTTCTTAAGTATCATGTCTGACTGTGGAATTGGGGTGCAGGACCCTCTGCCTTCCCCAGGAGCTCCCCCTGTGCAAACTCGCTGTGGGAAGCACACGGTGTGAGAAGGGGACGCTGAATGCTGAGGTCAGACCTAGGAAGGTCGAAGCTGTGTAAGCTTCTTGCCCTGGAGACAGTCTGCTCACAGAGAGGAGGAATACTCCCCCAGAGTCCTGACTGGCTTCATATGGAGTAGTTCCAGAGCACTAGCCCGGTGACTCCGTCACACCTGCTCAGAGTATAGGAGTCTTAATGTGAGAATCAGACCATACATAACTAATAAACAGAGTAATTGAATCTCTGTCTTAAGTGCAATATTAATTTCATCTTTAAATATGGAGTCACTACTGTCCTCTGTATGTATATTCTTATAACTGTTTATATATTTAGGAAGATTTGACAGGTTTACAGATCATATTTTGGGAGCACTTTGGCTCCTTTGAAATGCAAGGTGCCGTACACACTGTATAAATCTCCACTGACCTAATCACCAGAAAGGGTCTTGGCTTCTCCCACAAGGAACTTCAACATCTTTACATGCTCACAGTGAACAAAGTTTTAAAATGAAAAATACATATGTTTAGAAAAAAATGGGACCTTCCTCCCCATTGCCCAGAGCAATGCATTCCACCCCTCCAAGCATCATCTCCAGCCAAGCCAATATCTCGAGTTCATGAGAAAGGTAACTCAAGTGTCCACAGTTGCAGACCTGGCCTGGAAAAGCCCAGCTGAGTGCAGAAGAGACTCCTGTTGTAAATCACACCTATCTCACAGCGCTGCCACAATCAGTGTGTTGGGTGAGCACTGAGCGCTTTTGCACAGAGTGTTTTGGTAACCAGGGGCCTGATCTGCCAGGCGTTCCTGAGCACTCTCCACTCACATTGACTCCTTAGGGAGGAGAGAGCGCTCCACATCGTGCAAGCTCTGATCTCAGAGCTGGGGAATTCTTTCCCTCCATCACCTCCTGCATTTCTGAGTAGACAGACAAATGAAACCCTTGAGAGAGGTTGTTCCCTGTATCACTGCACAGCGGTGAGGGTTACCTTCCACTTGGCACAAAAACCTGTGTTTCACATCACACCTGTGTGTTATTTCTAATGCAGTACCAGCAGGGAGTGTTATTCAGCATATTTTGTGTCTCTGTGAGCCCAGGTCGTTCTGAGGCGCTCAGACTGTTGTATGGAGAAAGCCGATGCAATGGAACAGTCGAGATTTTCCTCCGTGGTGCGTGGGGCAGAGTGCTGGATGACCAGTGGGACATGGACGATGCCAGTGTGGTCTGCAGACAGCTCCAGTGTGGAGTTGCAGAGAAAGCTTATAACCCCCCTAAGTCTGAGCGAGGAAGGGGCCCCGTGGGGCTGAAAAGTGTCCAATGTGGAGGAAATGAGACTCGTCTGACTCTCTGTGACAACTTCCCACCTGAGACAGCCCAGGCAGGAATTGCTGAGGACGTCGGTGTCATTTGCTCAGGTGACTTAATGTGAAAATCTTATAAATATCCTGTCCTTGTTCAGTGGAAACATGACCCACCCCAGGGACTGCCTCCACCCCACCTTGTGCTGTGATCTCAGCAGTCCTTGAAATGATGTGGATCTGAGGTTCAAACTGTGACCCGTTTATAGTAAAAATATATTATATACAGAACAAAGCATAGCCATGTTATACGGTTAATGCACTATAGCAACCTCTCTCTCTCTCATATTTTTATGTTCAAAAAATTTCATGAAAACTTTTTTCCTGTGAAAAATCTTCACAATAAGATTACAAATTTTCACAAAAAGTCTGTTTTCATTGAAAATGTTCAGATTTTTGTTGAAAAACTTGGGCTGTTGATTAATCACAGTTAACTCACGCATTTAACTAAAAAAATTAATCGAGATTAAAAAAAATCATTATTAATTGCAGTTTTAATCGCACCGTTAAACAATAGAATACCAATTGAAATTTGTTTTATTTTTGAATGCAGTTATTTTTTGTACATAAATCTACATTTGTAAGTTCAACTTCCATGATAAAGAGATTGCACTACAGTACTTGTATTAGCTGAATTGAAAAATACTATTTCTTTCATTTTTTACACTTCAAATATTTGGAATAAAAAATAAATATAAAGTGAGCACTGTACACTTTCTATTGTGTTGTAATTGAAATTAATATATTTGAAACTGTAGAAAACATCCAAAATATTTAAATAAATGGTATTCTATTATTGTTTAACAGCACGATTAATCACGATTAATTTTTTGTAATCACTTGACAGCTCTATGAAAAACCCAAATTTATTTGTGGAACATGAAAAATATTCATGGTCATTCATATTTTGTGGGGGAAAGGATGAATTTCCAAGCAGCTCTAGTGTATATAGTGGCTTCTTTATTTTAAAGTCTTAAAAAACGTGCTGTCTTGTATCAGAAAACAATAGGAAGAAAAGGAAGTCATATGTAACCTGTTTTGACCAAGGCTGCCATGGATAGCAGCTCTGGGCTAGATCCCCCAAGGGACTTGGGTGTTGCAAGGCCAGACTCCTAGGTGCCTTGATATCCAATGGAATCCTCAGCTCTGAGTCACACACCCAGCTCCCCGTACGATGCATGGGGAGAGTTAGGCACCAGAAGCCAGAAAGCTGAGCAGTGAACCAACCAAATTTGCCAGCAGTGAAATGCCAAGGAAGGGAGTAGAGCCTAGATACACAAAGTTATTTAGATGCCAACCTGCTATTCATCTAAGCCTCAGCCCCCTGACACACAGGTCAGAGGTAGGCACCTATCTCTGCTCAGGGATCTCAGTCATGAACCCACTCCTGGAGCTAGGCATGTAAACCAGGTCAGCTCTCTCATCTCCCCATTTTACCCATAACCCAGTGGTTAAAGCACTCAGCTCGGAGGTGGGAAATCCACATTCAATCCCTGCTCTGCCTGATTTGCAGCAGGGACGTGAACACAGGTGAGTGCTCTAGTCACTATAGACTATAGGGAATGCTGGAGTGGGTCTCTCCTGCTGGAAATGTTCCACTTTGTACAAATCAGTCACTGAATCAGAATAAAAGATAGAGATTGATTCTAGCTGGTGGCCAGGGCACTCACTTGGGATATGGGAGAGTCAAGTCCCTGCTTCAATAAATATGTAACGATTTATACATTATGTATTTATAAAGAGGCAGTTAGGTATCTACGTACCTTTGTGGATCTAACCCTCTGTCATTTAGGAAATACATCAAAGTTGCTGTTATAATGTGACGTTGTTAAGTCCTAACCTATAACTGTGCAATTTTCCTTCATTTAAAGGAAAAGAAGAAAAAAAAAGGAATCTGTGATGGAATTTTTTCATTGTTCTTGGTTGTACATGACTATTGTACAATATAATTCTATTGTTCTTTTTGCTGGTATATTATTTACATTAAGGTCCCACCGTAAAAGTAAACAAGTAACAGATATTTTAACTATGTCTCTATATCGTGCACTGTAGGTTACTGCCCTGATATAATTTTTCATGCCCATTACAACTGCAGGGTAACTACAGCACATTAAGGGCCCATTTCTTTTCCCATTGTGTCAATGAGAGCTTCACAGTTGATTTCAGCAGGGTAGAATTAGGCCCTAAGTGTGTGGGAGTTTATTGTAGACACATGGATCCAATTTGCCTTTCTTTCCCTTTATCTGTAAAATAAATTGGTACCAAGTCTACTTTTCTCTAACATTCTGGTACCTCCTGTCATGCTGTCTGGAGTGGCTCACCACTGTAAGTGACTATCTCAGGGCAGACTCAAAAAACAAGGGCAGACACCCAAACTGCTGGTGTGTTCTATAACAGGGGTCTCAAACTCAATTTGCCTTAGGGCCAGTGCCAGTCCTCAAATCCTCCCCGCGGGCCAATAATGTCACTGAAGATGGTGTTCAGCAAAGAAAACATTTATATTGTATTTTTTATTCTGAATTTCTTAGAAATAATAAAACTGTCATACAACTTTATACAATTCTTCACCTGCCAGAGAGTTTTTAGTGTTTGCCAGACACCTGGCAATGCTTCAGTTCTGTCAGTTTGTTGATGTTTGGCCTCCCTGCTGAGCAGTTGAAACCTTCAGGATTGCAGCCAGGTGTGCATCAGATAGTTGTGTTCGGTATTTTGACTTGTTTATATTCATTGGGGAAAAAAGTGATGCTGCCTCCATGGCTGACTCTGCCTGGCAACTAAAGATGATTTCTCTGTCCCTCTCCCCCAGCCAATGGGAGCTACAGGGGGAGGTGCCTACAGCGGACATTGCGGACAGCCTGTCTGCCTGCGTCTCTCCTGTCTCTCCTCCAGGGGACGCAGTGGGGAGGTTCCTGGGTCGCAGATGGCCCACAGGTTGGGAGTTTGAGACCCCTGTTCTATAATTAGATTTCACCAAGCCAGTCACAAACATGAACTCCTGGATCACTACACAAGTCTCACTATGGAGTCACAGACAGTCCCTTTAGGCTCTTCAGCCTAATTTGCCACCCAGACAAACTGAAAGTTGTGATAAAATGTCACTTAATCCTAATATCACACCACACCAAGTTTCTCCCAGTCCCAAGGGACCAAGCAGTCACTCCAGACCTTATTCCAAAGATAACGCTGGCAGCCAGTTCTATAGTAAATAACTAAAGGTTTATTAGCTAAGAAGGAAGAATGAGGGTTATTGAGAGTCTATAGCAGGTAAAATATAATAGGCAAATCAGTTTGTAACTCCAAATGGTGGCAGTGATGTAATAAACTGTCAGTTTCCCAAAAGTATTTTACAGGGTGTCATGAGGTACTTCACTCACTGCCAATCTGGCATCTCCTCCTCGTCACTCTGGGGATTAGCTCTCGAGGCCAACGCCCGATCCACAGTTTGCACATCAACACTCTGACTCTGGTCTGCAGTACATCTTGCTCCAGGACCCGCAGCATCCTCTTTGTGACTTAGCCCTCCAGCTAGGTCACTCAGTGTTCCCCCTTACGGGATTCAGTCCATCAACAGTCCTAGGCCATCTTCCCATTCACTGCCCTGGTGCCACTCCCTCAGTGGCTGGTAGGGGAACCCAGGGCTGCCCTCTTTTCTGGGTTCCAGTCCAGAGACAACTCAGCAGTTCTGGGCTGCCTTCCTCTGCCCACACTGCTCCTTCCTTGGACTGATGTAGTTGTGGTTGGTCCTGCTTTGAGCAGGGCGTTGGACTAGATGGCCTCCTGAGGTCGCTTCCAAACCTAATCTTCTATAATTCTATGACTGCTTCCTATACTCTGGTTCCTCTCCTCACTCTGGGTGTGCCAGCCCCGAGAATCCTGCTCCCAGGGAATAACTACAGAGTATCTCCCTGCAGCCCCCAAACACTCCTCCCTCTTCCCAGGGCATGACTTCTGCCTGCCTTACTGCAGCCTTTCCCAACAGCCCCAGCTCATAGCCAGCTTTCCTGAACAGGCGAGACTCTCTCTAACCAGCTGATTCCGGCCTAAAGCTCCACTGTTTGCAGTGTAATTAGCTGATTGGGCCCACCTGGCCCAACCCAGCCCTTACAGGGCTAGTGTGGGGAGCTCACCCCTTCACACAGGGCTACCCAAAATAACTCTGGGGCAGGGCCGGCTCCAGGCACCAGCTGAACAAGCAGGTGCTTGGGGCGGCCACTCGGGAGAGGGGCGGCACGTCCAGCTATTCGGCGGCAATTCGGCGGAGGGTCCCTCACTCCCGCTCGGAGCGAANTCTTACAGGGCTAGTGTGGAGAGCTCACCCCTTTACACAGGGCTACACAAAATAACTCTGGGGATCTCTGTCTTCTCATTCAGTTATTCTTCTCTGTTAGAATCCAAACAGTCCAGAGATAGAGGATCTTTCTTTGAATCCATATTTATATCTTCTTCTCACAGAAAACAAGCTGACAGTCTACCCATATGGGCTTTTCCTTTGATGACAGGGAGTGAGAAATGCACTTAGATTTTTGACCTCCAACCTTATGCATAATGGCCATTTGCTTTGAAATTAGCATTTTCTGTTAAAGTCCTTAAATCCTTAGAATTTCACAAAATGTATTTGATGTGTTATATGTGTTGTTTAGCTACAAGTGTATTTACCATGTGCATGTTTGGCATTACATTATGACAGGAATAGATAAGCGAAAACAATACCAGTAATTTTTCACTAGTTTTCTTAAAGTTTAAACATCTGAATACACACTTATACATCTAGCCATTACTTTGACCTACACAAGTGAACTGATCTAAATACACTTTAGCATGACCTGGTCAGCCAGTGTCACACCCTCCCCATTCTGTAACAATTGAAAAGAATATTTGGTTTTGGGTAAATTAATTGCCTAATAATTTCTTGAACACCTTGATGCTTATCATTTAAGAGTTGTTTGAAAATATTCAAGATTTCGAGTAAGGGCTGATTCCACTAACCCTTCGTCTCACAAACAGCTCTGACCCATGTGACGAGTCCCTTAAGGATTATTCAGATGAGTAAGGAATTCAGAATTAGGCCCTTACACTCACATGCTGTTTATCAATACTGCTCTGTAAAAAGTATTCCTTGTTTCCTTACTCAGCTTCTCTTCTTCTCTGTGTTTCTTGTTAAAGACAGACTTTTAAAAGCATTTCAATATCTCAGCCATTGTAGCATCATCATTGATTACATGGAAGCTGTTTAATTATCATCATATTGCATATTAACAGCTGGGATCTACCCCTGCAGGGAGCAGACAGATCAGACTGGTGAATGTGGCAGGTCGCTGTGCCGGGAGAGTGGAGATTTATTACAATGGCATCTGGGGGACAGTCTGTGATGATTTCTGGGACCTGCCAGACTCCAATGTCGTTTGCAAACAACTGGGATGTGGACATGCCGTCAATGCAACTGTCTCTGCTCATTATGGGCAAGGATCTGGGCAGATCTGGCTGGATGATGTGAACTGTTCTGGGAATGAATCCGAACTTTGGGAGTGTCCTTCCAGAGGCTGGGGACAGCACAACTGCAGACACAAAGAGGACGCGGGAGTTCTCTGCTCAGGTCTGGTCCAGGAATGCTCATGTGAGCCGTGTTACCAGGGGATCTAATGGAGGGGGCAGACAATTGAGGAGAGAGCTGAGAATGATAGAGCCTCTACCTCACTGTCTCTTCTATAGGGTGCCCATACATCCAGTTTTGGCCAGGACAGTCCCTTTTTTAAGCCTGCCCTGGCCATCCCAACTGTTGTCAAAACAGGGCATTTGTCCCATTTGCTCTTGCCAAGTGATCATGAGTTGGCAAGAGCAAATTGGACAAATGCACAGTTTTGCGAAAAAGTGGGATACGACCCCTACCAGGATGTGGACGAACATGTGGGGGTGGGGCGAGTGGCAGCACCAGCCCCCCGCTGGAGGGAGGACTCAGGACAGCAGCTCTGGCCGGGCCAGCCCCACACGGGAGAATAGCAGGGGTCTTGGGCTGCCCTGCGCGCAGGAGGGGAAGGGGGCCTCAGGCTGGTCCCACACAGGTGAGTGGCAGGGGGGCTCAGTCTGGCCCACGTGCCGAGGGGGTAGGGAGACCTCAGGCTGTCCCTGTGCAGGTGGGAGGCAGGGTGGGCCCAGGCTGGCCCCATGGGGTGTTCTGTTTTCCCTTTTAAAGAAAATATGGTCACTCTACTCTTCTACCTACCTACTGGGGTCATGATTAGAAAGTCACCATTTCCCATATGTTCCCACCCAGGAGTATTGGAGATATCGAAGCATTTCTCTAGTGTTGGGAGGGCAGTCACTGCTGTATTGCAGGTATCTGTGTGTGTAACTGCTGGGAACTGGTGACTTTTCAGAGGTGACCATTGTATTTCTAATGGGCCTGTGGTGTCCAGGAGAGTCTCTCATTCTTAGAGTGATTCTCTCTGACATTTGCTCCTGCAGAATGATGCACAGGATTGTTAGCAATTACTGGGACTTTACTCTTCACACCAGTTCATTTCAGAATCAGACGATTTAAATTCCCTTTTTTGTGCATTTCCTTCTAGAGTTCACAGATTTAAGGCTGGTGAGTGATAGTGACTGTGCTGGGCGGCTGGAGGTTTTCTACAATGGGACGTGGGGCAGTGTTTGCTCCAATGGGATGTCTGGAGTTACCGCAGCAATTGTCTGCAAACAGCTGAACTGTGGAGATGGAGGGCAGATTGCAAGAGACTTTGCATATGGAGAAGGTTCTGGTCCCACATGGCTGGACCATGTTGCATGCAGTGAGCAGCACAGGTCCCTTTGGCAGTGCCCATCAGACATGTGGAAACAGCAGTCCTGTGATAACCGCGCAGAAGAGACCCATATTTCCTGCAGTGGTAATTCTGAAACTCTCTGTGCACACGCATACACACACCCTCTACATGTTTAACCCATTGAAAGGGTGTGATAGAAATTGTGAATGTATTTACTTTTCAGTATAGACAGTCTTACATTCGCAGCAGTGACAGACATATCATATAATCATAGACGATTAAGGTTGGAAGGGACCTCAGGAGGTCATCTAGTCCAACCCAATGCTCAAAGCAGGACCAGCACCAACTAAATCATCCCAGCCAGGGCTTTGTCAAGCCTGACCTTAAAAACCTCTAAGGATGGAGATTCCATCACCTCCCTAGGTAACCCATTCCAGTGCTTCACCACCCTCCTAGTGAAATAAAAGTTTCATTCTCCATTCTAGGAATCAGTTAGTGAGACCCCACAAATGCCCATAGGCAGGGGAACTTGGGGTGTGAGGGGTGCTTCAGCAACCCCAGTTTTTGTGTGGGGTCTCAGCTGCTGGCCTCGCGCTCCACTGCTGGTCCCGCACACAGCCCCCAGCTGTGGTCCCAGCCTCAGTCCCCTTACCCCTCTCCATGTCCCCCCCTCCCCCGAGCCAAGGCCCAGTCCTGTCCCCAACTCGGGGGAGAGGGGGCACAGACATGGGTAAGGGGGGCAAGGTAAAAAGTTTGGGGACCACTGGCTCTCAGCACCCCAACTGTAAAAATTGTTCCAGCGCCACCGCAAATGCCTCCCATTAGTGAGCGTCATTTGGGAATCTCTGTGGCTGTACTTTTGGGATGAACAATCAGAGATGGACCCAGTGTCAGTGACTGGGACGTGAGCGGTCATGCTGAGTGTTTGAAACAGGAGTCATGCCCAGTGGTTAGAGCAGGAGCTGGTAGCCAGAAATTGGAGCCAAGGGTCAGGACCAGGTTACCTGGAGCAAGGCAAGGGGTAAGTCTGGAGTCAAGGCAACAGCAAGGCTAGGAACAAGACAGGAAAACGAGGTATCCTAGCTGTGGGAAATGCTTTGAGCAGTTGCTGAATGGCTCCTGTGGCTGCTGGATTCTGGCCAGAGCTGGACTGCTGACCCTTCCCACCAATCAGGCGGTACGACCAATCAGGCAGCGGAATACAGGCCGCTGCGCTTGTTAGGCTGCCTGGAGACTAGCTCTGCTGCCGCCCCTGCTTCCTGACCCCCAGGCTGTGAAATCTGGGTCAGGATCAGAATTCCCGAAAAGTGTGTCTGTGTCTGTGCGTGTAGGTGAGAGTTTGTTTCAGATCTAAAGTCCCATTTTGGTCTCAATTCTACTACCACCATTTCTTGTCTCTGGTTCCCCACAATAATGTGGGTGAGTTTCAGCTGACAAATCTGTTTACCATCAAACAGGGCCAGGAGCAGCTGTACACAGGGGGGATGGAACAGACTCAGATAACCACAAACGCACACACCAGCAGGGAGCTGCATAAAGATTTCAACAGCCAGAGAATCCACTGAGTAATAAATCCATTAACTATGAAACAAACTAGATTTTAGATTTAAGTTTATAAAATTGCTGAAATTTAGGGGTTTAATATACAGATAAACCCTACTCTCTCCTACATCACACACGCTTCTCGGTCCGTTCAGTTCATCATTTTCTCTGCATAGGAAAAAAAGAGAAACCACCTCAGACCCTGTTTGCCGAATGCCCGAACTCTACAAGCTGCACAGGTATTTCTGCTTCTCTGTGTCTCATTCTTGGTCCCTAAGGACTTTCCCAGCTGTCCCAGTAACATGTGAGATTTCTGCATTTCCAGACCAGGAGAAGTTACGTGTCGTGGGAGGAGAGGACAGATGCTCGGGCAGAGTGGAGGTTTGGTACCGTGACTCCTGGGGAACAGTTTGTGATGACTCCTGGGACATGGCAGATGCCAAAGTTGTGTGTAAACAACTGGGCTGTGGATCTGCTGTAGCAGTCCCAGGCGAGGCTGCATTCGGTGAGGGGACTGGTCCCATCTGGGTAGAAACGTTGAATTGCAGAGGGACAGAGTCATCTCTCTGGGACTGTCCTGCCAAGCCCTGGGGTGAGAGCAACTGTGGTCATAAGGAAGATGTTGGCGTGAATTGCTCAGGTGAGTGACAGGAGATGCTGTAATTTTCCGGAAGGAGGATGGGTCCAATTGCCTCCTGCCCCCACCTTGGTCACAGACCAGGTCCTCCCATCTCCTGTGTGAAGGAGCATCATGGATGCTGTGGGGTGGGACCGTTGTGGGGTCAGATTGGCTCAGACATCAGCCCACATAGCCCCTGCATCCATCACAGACCCCAGTGTGCTGGTTTGTTACTAGTCAGTATAGGGGGGCGTGGGCCCTAAATCACTAACATGCAGACCCTGTGCTGCTCTGAGGGCGTTTGTAGAAGTGACGTCTGGAGATCCCCAGGGACTCTGAGGGACGCTACCCGGTGACAAATACGTCACTTCCCCCTCACTCCAGACTCCAACTCTCCTCCCTTTCCCTTTGCAGGTGTGACAGAGACGACAGCATCACTGAGTAGAACAGGTAAAACATCCCCTGCTCCCATCAAGAGTTAAATTTCCCTGGTGCTGGGTCACAGAGGATGAGCTGCAAGCTGCAGCCTAAGGCAGGAGCTCCTTTCCATGTGTAAGCAGGGGAATGGTCCTGCTATTGTGGGGAAGTTTCCTGCCTTATACAGTACCCCAGTGAAGTGGGTTAATGAAGGGATCTGAGTCCTACCACTTCCTTTACCCAGAGGCCTTCCTGACATCAAGCACTCTCCTTCCACTCTCCTGTGTGGGAGAGCCCTTGTAACCCTGACAAGGCTGGGTCCACGATTCCTGGGGGCTCGATCCCCAACCTTGCCGTGGTCACTGAGGGCAGGGGCTAGGGTGTCCCCACTCTGGGATGCTCTCTCTGCACTCAACGCTTCCCTGACCCACTGATCATTACATACAGTTCAAAGCAAATACAATTTATTAAACAGCAATCAATTTTTTAAAAAATAAGGGAAAAATGGGAAAGGTTAAAGGAAAACACGTCACCCCGCTCTGTGGCACGGGAACATCACAACCAGTGTAAGGGAATTTCACAGTCTGTTCCTCACAAGTCCCAGGCCTCCTTCTAAGGCCCTGGCTGTGTTGCAGGGATGCTGCGGGTTGGACACTTGCTCTGGCGGTGGCCACACGCCCTCAGGCTTTAAGTGGCAGGACCCTTCTTCCCACCATCGCTCCTGCCCTGTCGGGTTTACAGTCCCCTTACACATGGCCTGTGAAATCCAGGGGAAAATGACACCCAGGTGGGAGCTGCAGTCCATGCTAACCCTGATGATTCCTGTCTGCTGGCTCCAGCTGACAGGGCAGGGCCCATGATTTAAATAGCAGCCTGTGAGCTGCCCCCATGGTGCACAGACTGTGTCCCAGCCCCAAACCCTGCTGTCCTGGGCCGTGCAATGAGTGACTTGGGAGCTCCCCGGGGCCCCCCCTGACTCTCACAGGATAATCTCTCCCTGTTACATGTTCATTTCCATCCAGCTCCACCGCGCCGTCCTCTGACTGACAGTGGGAGAGTCACGGTGCCCGTGGTCGTCTGCATTATCCTGGGGGCCCTGCTCTGCCTGGTCTTAATCATCCTGGGTGCACAGGTGCGAAGTGCCAGGGCACAGCACAGAGGTGGGTCCTGATTGGTGTCACTGTATGAAATGCCTCTGAAATAGCAGGAGGAGCTGTGCCTAAGGGGGGTGGGGCATTGGCAGTGTAATGGAAGGTTAAGTTGTATTATACTGTTCGTCCACGAAGTGGCGTTGCATGTAACAACTTATTTTAGCTAACCTCAGCCATGCCTGGCAGAGCATTAATGGATCTTATTGTGAACACATCTGGTGAGTATTTCTCTGGGAAGGAAGCTCTGTAGCCATTCCATATCTGGTACAGAAACCTGACCTCCTAATAGCAGCCCTGCCACCTACCATGTACAAGGTGTATGTGACATGGTGCCCGAAGTTAAGCGGTGCCAGAAGAGAAGAAAAAAACAGAAGGAAGAGAGCAACAGAAGTTGCAGACGAAGGAGGAGCAATGAAGGTTGCAGAGAGGAAAAAAAAGCAACACAGGTTGCAGAATTTCATCAACATCTCCCTCTCCACAGCAGCTTTGACAAACCTTCACACCTGAGAGACTAGAAGCAGCATTTTGCAAGATTTCAAATTGCTACAAAACTCCATAAGGAAACTGAAGATATACAGGTATGGTGTTTACTTTGTACTCTTTGGAAGCAAGCAGAGCATTTCTTTAAATCCTTTGATTTTCCTGAGGACAGTCACAAAGATGACTATGAAAGGGTTCTGGCCATGTTTGATGCGTACTTTATACACTGGAAGCTCAAAGTTACAGAACTGACCAGTGAACCAGACACCTCATTTGGAACTGGAAGTACGCAACCAGGCAGCACCAGAGACCAAAAAAACCCAAAAGCAAATACAGTACAGTACTGTCTTAAACGTAAACAACTAAAAGAGACGTGTACCCAGAAGCCTCCTACTGCAAGACAAACCCAAGAAAGAAACCAACAGGACTCCACTGGCCATCACATACAGTCCCCAGCTAAAACCCCTCCAACGCATCATCAGGGATCTACAACCCATCCTGGACAATGATCCCACACTTTCACAAACCTTGGGTGGCAGGCCAGTCCTCGCCCACAGACAACCTGCTAACCTGAAGCACATTCTCACCAGTAACTGCACACCGCACCATAGTAACTCTAACTCAGGAACCAATCCATGCAACAAACCTCGATGCCAACTCTGCCCACATATCTACACCAGCGACACCATCACAGGACCTAACCAGATCAGCCACACCATCACTGGTTCATTCACCTGCACATCCACCAATGTAATATACGCCATCATATGCCAGCAATGCCCCTCTGCTATGTACATCGGCCAAACTGGACAGTCTCTAAGGAAAAGGATAAATGGACACAAATCAGATATTAGGAATGGCAATATACAAAAACCTGTAGGAGAACACTTCAACCTCCCTGGACACACAATAGCAGATCTTAAGGTGGCCATCCTACAGCAAAAAAACTTCAGGACCAGACTTCAAAGAGAAACTGCTGAGCTTCAGTTCATCTGCAAATTTGACACCATCAGCTCAGGATTAAACAAAGACTGTGAATGGCTTGCCAACTACAGAACCAGTTTCTCCTCCCTTGGTTTTCACACCTCTACTGCTAGAACAGGGCCTCATCCTCCCTGATTGAACTAACCTCGTTATCTCTAGCTTGCTTCTTGCTTGCATATATATACCTGCCCCTGGAAATTTCCACTACTTGCATCCGAAGAAGTGGGTATTCACCCACGAAAGCTCATGCTGCAAAACGTCTGTTAGTCTATAAGGTGCCACAGGATTCTTTGCTGCTTTTACAGATCCAGACTAACACGGCTACCCCTCTGATAACTAAAACAATTACAGGGAAAGGTTAAAAAAAAGATTTGACAAGGTAAGGAAACTGTTTCTGTGTTTGTTTCATTAAATTAAGATGGTTAAAAGCAGCATTTTTCTTCTGCATAGTAAAGTTTCAAAGCTGTATTAAGTCAATGTTCAGTTGTAAACTTTTGAAAGAACAACTGTAACATTTTCTTCCGAGTTACAAATGTTTCAGTTATGAACAACCTCCATTCCAAGGTGTTTGTAATTCTGAGGTTCTACTGTGCCCTCAGAGAAATGTGTTTATGAAAGGGCATGTTTTCATCAGAGAATTCAAGGACTAGGGGAAAATGTTGAATAATTTATAAGAGCTCTTCGTGCCTTGGCTGAAAACTGTGATTCTGGAACAGCAAACATGAAAATATCAGAGAGAAGCTGGTTATTGGGTTAAACGATAAAAGTCCTTCACAGCAGCTACAATTAAAAACAGACTTCACCCTACACACTGCTATTCAAATGGCAAAGCAATCTGAACTGATGAGACAGCAAAACCCAGAGCAACTTGCCAAATAAGAATCTAGCTTAGAAGCTGTTAACAAACAGAGCATGAGTGCGACAAGTTAATACTATAAACCTGGTGAGGTAAACAGGGAGAACCCCCTGGCTATGAGGAACAAATTCTACTCAAACACTCAGGATATAGTAAATGCACAAAACATGGGCATTTTGCAGTTGTTTGCCACATAAACGCAGTGATACGCAGTAAACGCATTGATTTATATTACAGACAAACAAGAGCCATTGTTTCTGGGATCTATCATGTGTGATGATACAGAGCCTGAAACTGATCATTCAGAGAAACACTATTGACTTTAAAATTCACTTAGGAGCAGATGTAACTGTCATCTCGGAAGGGCCTTACAATTACCATCAATCCCTCCCAGAGCTGAAGTCACCTGACACAGCTCTGACTAGCCCTGGGGGCATTCTGAATTGCATGGGACAGTTCACCACAGAAATATCTTTCAAAGACAAAAACTTCTCATTCAGAGTGCATGTGATCAAAGGATCAAAGACCAACAGTGTTCTCCACCTCAGTGTGGCAGCCATGATGGGCCTAATGAGAAAAGTGGAAGAACTTGGCAGAAGGATTTTTGAAAGGAGACCCAGTACAAATAAACTCAAGATAAAATGCTGGAGCATACAGTGTACCTCAGAAAGAACAATCAAAAGAGCAAACTCTACATATGGCAGATGCAGAAGAAGAGGAAGAAAGATCAGATTCCAAACAGGCCTCAGGCAGTCATTGCAACTGATGGAAAGCCAGATGACCAAGTTGTTACTTGTTTGGGTTGGGTAATTAGAAAATTACTACCACTTACAGATGTTAGGGCTTTTTCCCTCGCCCCTCTCTTGGTTCTCATCACACAAACAGAAAGCAGAAGACCATAGTCCAAGTGCAGCCAATGCAATGTTTATTGGGGTTAATCAAGCAAGCATATCCATAGCTCTGTACACCACAGAGCTTTCCCTGTCCATTTTCCCACCTTCTTTTTCTTAGTAGGCTTAATTAGACCTATAGTGTACGGCCTTGGTCCCACCCCTTACAATTTATGGTCACGTTCCCTTTTGTAGGATCGTGAGTATGGGGACTTCGGTACCACCTCTTTTGTACCCCATGGGAGGGGTAAGGAGTAAGGTTATGTTTCGGCCAGGGTCACCTTTTCTCTGTCTTTTTAGTGTTTCTTATGCTTCCCCACCCCCACCCCCCTTGCCCCTCCCATCTGGTTGCTTGACCTTGCCTTGAGATAAGGGTTGAGGCAGTCTTCAAGTGCACGCTTCTATATTAAACTCCCACCATACCCAGCAACACTTTAACTCTTTTCCTTATTTCTTTTCATTGTGCTATAAACCCCATCTGGAAGCAACACGCATTGTTTTCATTCTTTTTTCACACATATTAGTAAGGAGGATATGAAAGTATCAAAAGTCAAATGCAAAATTTTATCCTAGGCTAAGAGACAGGCCTATATACTAACAAGACACTTAATAGACTGATCTGTGCTAAACTACAAATATACCATGATAACGTAAATTTTGTAAATGGTAGGAATGTAGAACTCAAAAGGGGAGATGTAATGGAAGGCTAAACTGTATTATACTGTTCACCCACTAGGTGGCACTGTGTGTAACATACCTTGTTTAAACTAACTTCAGCCATACCTGGCAGAGTATTAAGGTATCTTATGGTGAACACATCTGGTGTGTACCTCTCTTGCAGGGAAGCTCTGTAGCCAGTCCAGATGACAGTAAATTGGGAGGAGTTGAGACTAGTGGGGACAACAGAGAAATAATACAAAGGGGAAATGCAGTGGTCCCTTGCTTTCAAGTGGGGAGGGAGCCCACTCCGTCTCACTGTGTCAGGCAGCAGCACTCAGGCTCGGGTCCCACTAGCTGGGCCGATCTGTAAGCTATCTAGAGCTCACAGCCTCCTGTCAGGGCTGCCGTCAATCAAGAGTCTAGGGCTCTGGCCCTCTAGGTGGGGTGGAGTATAAGCAGTCTTTAGTCCACAGCATCCTGGCTGGGACAGCCAGCAGTTTATGGTCTATCAGGGAAGCTCTGGCCCTCTGGGCAGGGCAGAGTGGGGAGCAGGCATTGCCTAAGCCTCTTGGCTAAGACAGCTAGCAAACACACAGTCAGGGGCTCTGGCTCTTTGGGTAGGGGCAGAGCAGGGAACACCAAACAGTCTAGGGAGTCAGGCCCTCAGGCAGGGCAGAGCACCAAACAGGCAGTTTTGATGTCCTGGCTCTGACAGACAGCAGACCTCTTGGCCTAAGGTGGGGAGGCTGCCACCCCAGGAATGGGGTTGACAGCAGGGGATGGGGGGACCTTGGCGCACCCTACTTCTTTGCGTCCTAGCCCAGGGCCCCAACAGTGGCAGACTGTTCCATTGGGTCAGCAGGGATCCAGCTAAAATATGTTGACTCAGGTTTTGACAGTGAAATGGGACCAAAGTCCAGTTTCCTTGGGCTACTTCCTACCAGTGTCTGGGTGAGGGGTTCCATAGTGCCCAGGTTCTTGGTCTTGTTGGGGTACTTGGCCAATGGCAGTCCCGGCAATTTCTCTCCACGGTTGGTCTCCTTTGGGGACAGGATCCTGCCCAGTGCAGGTCCAGCTCCAGAGTTCTGCAGCAGGCTGGAGACAGGGAACAGAGGGTAGGAATGAATGGTAAATTTTCAGAATGGAGAGGGGTAACTAGTGGTGTTCACCAAGGGTCAGTCCTAGGACCAATCCTATTCAACTTATTCATAAATGATCTGAAGAAAGGGGTAAACAGTGAGGTGGCAAAGTTTGCAGACGATACTAAACTGCTCAAGATAGTTAAGACCAAAGCAGACTGTGAAGAACTTCAGAAAGATCTCACAAAACTAAGTGATTGGGCAACAAAATAGCAAATGAAATGTAATGTGGATAAATGTAAAGTAATGCACATTGGAAAAAATAACCCCAACTATACATACAGTATGATGGAGGCTAATTTAGTTAAAACTAATCAGGAAAGAGATCTTGGAGTCATCATGGATAGTTCTCTGAAGATGTGCACGCAGTGTGCAGCGGCAGTCAAAAAAGCAAACAGGATGTTAGGTATCATTAAAAAGGGATAGAGAATAAGACAGCGACTATCTTATTGCCCTTATATAAATCCATGGTACGCCCACATCTTGAATACTGCGTACAGATGTGGTCTCCTCATCTCAAAAAAGATATATTGGCATTAGAAAAGGTTCAGAGAAGGGCAACTAAAATGATTGGGGGTCTGGAACGGGTCCCATATGAGGAGAGATTAAAGAGGCTAGGACTTTTCAGCTTGGAAAAGAGGAGACTAAGGGGGGATATGATAGAGGTATATAAAATCCTGAGTGGTGTGGAGAAAGTGAATTTGGAAAAGTTATTTACTTGTTCCCATAATATAAGAAGTAGGGGCCACCAAATGAAATTAATGGGCAGCAGGTTTAAAACAAATAAAAGGAAGTTCTTCTTCACACAGCGCACAGTCAACCTGTGGAACTCCTTACCTGAGGAGGTTGTGAAGGCTAGGACCATAACTGGGTTTAAAAGAGAACTAGATAAATTAATGGAGATTAAGTCCATTAATGGCTATTAAACAGGATGGGTAAGGAATGGTATCCCTAGCCTCCCTTTGTCAGAGGGTGGAGATGGATGGCAGGAGAGATCACTTGATCATTACCTGTTAGGTTCACTCCCTCTGGCATTGGCCACTGTCAGTAGACAGGATACTGGGCTGGATGGACCTTTGGTCTGCCCCAATATGGCCATTCTTATATTCTAATGTTCTAACATTAGAAAGCTTCAGGTATAAAAAATCAGTTTGGAGGGCCCTTCTGCAGTGTTTTCTGTATTCCTCAGATTCTGAGCTTTCTTATACAAGAATTACAAACAAACAAAAAATAACCAACCAACCAAGACTTCGAACACGGTAGTTATAGCTATTTCCACGGTGCAGAGCTTCACAGTGTAACTGATGCTGCTAATCTGGTCACCTTACAGGAAACTGGCAGCAGTTCTTATGTTCCCTGGCTCCCACTCAAATGAAATGCAAGGCCCTCCCTTTATGCTTCCTGTCCTGCCCTGGTAATTCCGGTGAGGGGGACAGGGCAGGTTTGGCTCCGCCCACCAGAGGAAGTGTAGTGTTCCCTCACTCTCAAGTGGGGATGGAGGCCACTTTGCCTCACTAGAGGAAATAATACAAAGTGACTGCAAGTATTGTTAGAAAAAGAACATGTTGAGATTCCATTTAGAAAAGTGCAAGAAAATCCATGTGAGGGAAAGATCCCGAATAGAGAGATACAGCAGGAGGGAACGAACGAGGAAGGAGAAATGCTGCAAGAGAGCTTGGGTGATAATGGCGAAAGAGATCAGACAGTTCTACTAGGCATTTAGGGAATATCTGCACTGCAGTGAGAGGTGTGATTGCAGCACTTGTAAACATATCCGAGGTAGCTTTTACCTAGCTAGGTAAAACCTAGCTGGCATAACAACAGCAGTGTAGTTGTGTCAGCATGGTTGTGACATGGGCTAGCCACTGGAGTATGCACCCAGGCTCTTAGGCGAGGTTGTACATGGAAGGTTAGCCTGTGTCTGCTGTGTTTGCTGACACAGCTACATGGCTAGCTAGATCTAAGCCAGCTCAGATGTGTTTATGCATGCTGCAATCACACCTCCAGATTGCAGTGTAGATGAACCCTTCTATAAGAACATAAGAACGGCCATACTGGGTCAGACCAAACGTCCATCTAGCCCACTATCCTGTCTTCCAACAGCGGCCAATGCCAGGTGCTTCAGAGGGAATTAACAGAACAGGTAATCATCAACTGATCCATCCCCTGTCACTCATTCCCACCTTCTGGCAATCAGAGGCTGAGGACACCATTCTTGCCCATCCTGGCTAATAGCCATTGATGGACCTATCCTCCATGAATTTATCTAGTTCTTTTTTGAGCCCTGTTATACTCTTGGCCTTCACAACATCCTCTGGCAAAGAGTTCCACAGGCGTTGACTGTGTGTTGTGAGAACAAATACTTCCTTTTGTTTGTTTCAAACCTGCTGCCTATTAATTTCATTTGGTGACCCCTAGTTCTTGTGTTATGAGAAGGAGTAAATGACACTTCCTTATTTACTTTCTCCACACCAGTCATGATTTTATACTCATATGGCAGCTTTTCCATACCCCTAATCATTTTTGTTGCCCTTTTCTGAACTTTTTCCAATTCCAATATATCTTTTTTAGATGGGGTGACCACATCTGCACGAATAATTCAAGATGTAGGCGTACCGTGGATTTATATAGAGGCAATATGATATTTTCTGTCTTATTATCTATCCCTTTCTTAATTATTATCAACATTCTGTTCACTTTTTTGACTCCCACTGCACATTGAGTGGATGTTTTCAGAGACCTATCCACAATGACTCCAAGATCTTTCTTGAGTGGTAACAGCTAACTTAGACCCCATCATTTTATATGTATAGTTGGGATTATGTTTTCCAATGTGCATTACTTTGCGTTTATCAACACTGAATTTCATCTGCCATTGTGTTGCCCAGTCACTCAGTTTTGTGAGACCCCATTGTATTTTTCGCAGTCTGCTTTGGACTTAACTATCTCGAGTAGTTTTGTATCATTTGCAAATTTTGCCACCTCACTGTTTACCCCTTGTTCCAGAGCATTTATTAATATGTTGATCAGCACTGGTCCCAGTACAGATCCCTGGGAGTCACCACTATTTACCTCTCTCCATTCTGAAAACTGACAATTTTTTCTTCCCTTTGTTTCCTATCTTTTAACCAGTTACTGATCCATGAAAGGACCTTCCCCCTTATCCCATGACAGCTTACTTTTCCTAAAAGCCTTTGGTGAGGGAGCTTGTCAAAGGCTTTCTGAAAATCTAAGTACACTATATCCACTGGATCCCCCTTGTCCTCATGCTTATTGACCCCCTCAGAGAATACTAGTAGATTGTTAAGGCATGATTTTTCTTTACAAAAACCATGTTTACTCTTCCCCAACAAATTGTGTTCATCTATATATTTGATAATTCTGTTTTTACTGTAGTTTAAACTAATTTGCCTGGTTCTGTAAATTCAGATACTGGCCTGTAATTGCTGGGATCGCTTCTTGAGCCTTTTTTAAAAATTGGCATCACTTTAGCTATCCTCCAGCCATCTGATACAGAAACTGTTTTAAATGATAGGTTACATATCACAGTTAGTAGTTCTGCAATTTCATAATTGAGTTCCTTCAGACTCTTGGGTGAATATTATCTGGTCCTGGTGACTTATTACTGTTTAGTTGATCAATTTGTTCCAAAACTTCCTCTAATGACACCTCAATCTGGGACAGTGCCTCAGATTTGTCACCTAAAAAGATATGTAGATAGTACTTTCCATGTTTAAAGCACTGCACAAAAATTAGCTAATTATTCCCCACACAGTCTCTAGGCAGTACATATACAAGTACTATTTTGCCCATAGATGTGAGCACCAGGAGTAATAGGATACATTTATGTAGGGACCATTAAGGCTGAATATTAAGATAAATTTAATGACAGTGAAATAGCCAATAGAACAAACATGACCGGGACGTGGACCCCGTCACCTGGGACGCTGAAATCTTAACTGGACAGAGCAGTGGGAATGTGCTGTAGGGACCATTCCTGCACTGGGCCCAGGGGGAGGGGCTGGATGATCTCATAGGGTTTCCCATCCCTAGCTTCTCTGATCCTGTGCAAACCCTGCCCTTTGTTTTTAGGCTCCAGAAGATCCTTGGACCCTTTCTCTGAGGCCGTGTACGAGGAGATCGATTATAACCTGATGAGAAAGAAGCAGGAAATGTTTGATCGCTCAGGTCTGTGTGTGTCATTCCTAACAGGGAGAAAATCTCTAATGCACTCTGCATTCTAAAGCTCTGATCTAGAGCTAAATCTCTGCAGCCTTCAAGCCTGTGAGTCCTGGATGGCTGCAGATGCTGGGTCTGTGAAGAGACCAGCCAGTTACTGGACTGAGATGAATGAGTTTCCTCCCTAGCAGACTCTGCATTCTGAGTCGGTCCGATCTGTACATCCTGCAGCCTTAGGGGGTAATTAGTTATGGGTCAGGAAAGTGACTATTCACGTCCTTTTGACTCAATGTCAATCAGTTGGGAAGATGCTGCTCTCAGTTTAGCACATTGTGGGGCACTATGAGCATGGTCAGTGTGTCTCCTTCAGGCTACTTCTGAGATCCACATTCTCCTCTCTACTAATGGTGGGGGTTCGTCACAGACTCTGCTCCTGGGAGGGACATGGCCTAATCTGGCAACAAGTCAGGGGCGGGGGAGTGTCTTGCATAACAAAATGGGAGTCATGTCTGTGGCTGAGGAGGTCTGGACCAGCAGCCTCAGCTGTAATTTTCTGCTGGATCAGGCCATGAAGTAGCAACATTCAATCGGAGAAGATAAACATTCCTCTCTAAACAGATTCTTACACCCTGAGTGTGACTCAAAACAGGCTCCACAGTTCATGAGAAGGATTTGAATGAAACCCACAGGAGGGGGTCCCATGGTAAAAGGCTCACTCAGTCCCTGCCTCATCTCATGAGGTCACTATGGCTGTTCCCAGCATCTTCCCAGTCTGATTTTATCCACCCCAAAGCCACATTTACCACAAAAAATGGATATTTATCTTGGAAAATCTGTGTCAGCCTCTCACCACTCAGTCGCTGTGAATTCAGCATCTTCTCTTCAAGGAGCAATATACTCAGACCATAAATCTTGCTCCAGGACCTGGATGCATTGCCCATCAGCCAGTTTCGCTGCTCTCACTGTGATAACAACCCATTTACCATTTCTCCAGTCTCCTATTCAGATGATTCAGTGATGAAGCTGCAGTATTACACCGGAGACAGCGAGGGGGAAAACGATCCTGGATCAGAACAAGGTAACAAGGATGGGGGTGGATACAGAGACACATAAACGATTTCTGTCCAACTCTTGATGGAAACGTGAACAAATCCTGACCCTTTCTGGGTGTGGTTGACAGTGCTCTCTCCGAGGGGAGGAGCTGCAGGGAACCAGGAAGATAAATATGCATATGGTATGAAAGAATCTGACTTCCATAGCTGACATGTGTCACTATATAACCACTGATCTGTGTCCCATGATCTTAGCCCCCTTCCTACTTGGCATGAGCATTTAGCCCAATTCATTTATTCAGCCCATATAAAGTAAGGACTTTAAACTATGTCTTTATAGAGTTCAGTGGAATTCACAAGCGTCAGCTCTGGTGTGGCAGCTGGTATGTCCCAAAAGGTCCAGGGTTATCTCAATACCAGCATAGATCCTGATCTCATTGAAGGGCATGACAAAGTTGCCATTAGATGCTGTGGGGCAGGGCTGGGCCCTAGTTATTTTTGAGGCAATAAAGGTGGCACAATTATTGTTTCACAGAATGTCCATGACTCTCCCTTTTCCCCTGGGTCACCCTGTGACTTCCCCTACAGACTCTATGATGAACAGCCCAAACTCCAAGACAACAGGCCTTTAATGGGGAACTAAAACCTGCTGGGGAAATGGGTGTGTTCAGGGGAAGCTGAATGTGGTGTTTGCTGTTCTAGAGGGAGCTTCCCCGGGGGGGTCTCAGCTGGATTACAATAACGTGGAGGAGCCTGCCTTGAACAACGTCCCCCAGACTCCAGACAGCCGAGGTGAGCAGTGATGAATCCGCCTCCTGGAAGCCACATTACCCCTTGGCTACTGCTGCTCCACCCCCTTCATTCCCTAGTCTGCCCTTTGATTCTGAGCTCAGAGCTGGGAAGAATTAACCCAGACTAGCCTGGCTGGAGCCATGGAGATGCATTCCACAATTAACAGCTCCCCTCATTGTGCCCTTAAGGAGCCATGTCTTTGTTATTTTTATGTTTCCTGTTTGCTTCCCCACCAATAGCCTTCTTTGATTTTCTCTGTGCAGTCTGGCAGGATAATATCAAACAGCTAAACTGAGGTGTATGTGGCATTTATAAGAAATAATACACATCACTCCCTCATTCACCACACCTGGCATGTAGTTTATTTCTCTTCAGTGGAAAGCCTCTTCTTATTACCATTAATTCCCATTTTTATTTCAGAGGACCCTGCCCTGCCTGGAGATGACCCAGGGGAGGGTTATGATGATGCCAGAGAAATTTCAGACCCTGAAGATGACCCTGGTTCTGGACCAAGTGCCCAGGAAGCCACTGGAGCCCATGGGGAAAGCATCAGGAACTGGGATTCACAGACAGGTGAGTAGTGTGTGGACAACTCACCTGGAAGAGCCTTTACTGGCCACTAGAGGTCACTGTCACTGCACTGAAATACAGTTATTGGTAAACTCCCAGCTGTATCCCCACCCTGACCTCTACTAAACAGAGTTAAATGGACTTAAACCAAGAAATAAAGAAGAGTTCCTATTAAGGTCCCTGATCCTGCAAATACTAGATCCCATCTGTCATTCTACTCACATGAATAGTCTCGCTGACTTCAGTGGGATTGTCCAAATCATCAAATTTACATGGGTCCATTGGCAGGATCGGGGCCAAAGTGCCTTTCCCCAAACCAGGTGTCAGTGCCCTGCATGGTAATGGGAAGAGCAGGTCCCTCGAGTGTGGTTAGTTAGTGGCCTGGCATCAGGTTGGAAATCACTCTCTTCAATATGTAAATGTCCCTGATAGAATAGGATCAGAGCTGGGGCCCAGGGCTGAGTGCTCACTTTGCACCTCAGGGGAAACTGGGTTGGGATGAAATGTGCATTTCTTTGGTCTTGCTGGGAATAATGTGTGAATGAGCATTGTGTGGGCAGGTGAGATCTGTGATGCCCAGGCATGCCCCATGGGCTAGGGTACCCAACCAGCTCCAGCCACCAGGTCTCTGCTGGCATGTGGTCCCTTAGGGACTATATCAGCTGTCAGGAGTTACAGCAGCTCCCAGTGGCCTATCAGGGAGTCATCACCAGCTCACTGCCATCCCCACACTTCTCCTGCACCAGGGAGGTTTCAGCACAGAGAATCTGCTCCCACATGTTTTCTTTGAAGAACAGAGAGAGATAATGGATTAAACTTGTCAAAGGCCCACTTAGAGGAACTGTGGGCGGGGGCTGATTCACAGCCCATACTGTATGTTGCCCATCCATTATGTGAGTGCACATGGGTGAAGAATCCATACATTGCCTGTAATGTGACCTCCTTGCTATTTTCAGGCTGGAGTCTGCACTCGCTAAGAAGTGAAGGGGCCTCTGCGGCTGAGAGTGACGTCCTATCCCCACCTCCTCATGACCCGGGTTATGATGATGTTGATGATGGCGTCTCTGGGACATCAATATAAGAATGCCTGGGTTCAGATCAAATATCCTGTGAGGATGTAAATGTTGTATGGTTAGACTCTTCCTTTCCCAAATGCTTATTGGGCCATGGGGGTATTGGAGACAATCCCTGCCTGGGAACTACTTCAATTAGCTTTTTTATTTCAATTTTGTTTAAATGCAAGAAATAAGTGTGACTGAGACAGGGGCTGTGATTTCCCCTCTAATTTCCCATTGATCAGACAGTCTGGAACTTCCCTGCTTTTTTGTTCCTAACATTTCTTCATTATGAATTTTTGCTTTTTATTATTAAATCCTTTTTGAAGATCTGTTCCAGGGCTGATGTTTCTCTCATGAGGTGTGTTGGGTAGCTCCGTGCAGACCAGCAGGGAGAGAGATGGAGACTGATGTGATGGATATGGTCACAGAGACCCCCTTGAGAATATCACCTGATGTGCTGAGATTACCTCTGAGCCCATTTTCCCTGCCAGCTTGGGACTCCAGAACCCTGCCTTGTTGAGCCAGACACGCTCGTCTGCTACAACACAGACCCAGGTCTGGTCCATGCCCCCAAAGCTGCAGACTTGAACCAAAAACTGCTCATTAGGTCTCCTCTCTCCAGCATCCAGACACCCAGCTCCCAATGGGATCTAAACCCCAAATAAATCCGTTTTACTCTTTACGAAGCTTATACAGGGTAAACTTATAAATTGGTCACCCTCTATATCACTGATAGAGAGATATGCACAGCTGTTTGCTCCCCCAGGTATTAATCACTTACTCTGGGTTCAATAATAAACAAAAGTGATTTTATTAGGAATAAAAAGTAGGATTTAAGTGGTTTGAAGTAATAACAGACAGAACAAAGTAAGTTACCAAGCAAAAACAGGCAAGTCTAAGCCTAATACATTAAGAAACTGATTACAGGTAAAATCTCACCCTCAGAGATGTTCTAAAGCTTCTTTCACAGACTAGTCTCCTTCCTAGTCTGGGCCCAATCCTTTCCCCTGGTACAGTCCTTGTTAGTTCTAGCAGACATCTTAGGTGGAAAGCAGGGGCTTTCTCATGACTGGCAGCCTCCTTTGTTCTGTTGCACTCCCTTTTATAGCTTGGGCACAAGGCGGGAATCTTTTGTCTCTCTGGGTCCCCACCCTGCCTTCTATATGGAAAAGCACCAGGTTTAAGATGGATTCCAGTATCAGGTGACATGTTCACATGTCCTGTGAGACCCCAGCCTCCATTCTTCCTGGGATGGCTCACATGAACACAAGAAGGCTTGCAGGGAAATAAACCATTTACAACCAATTGTCCTAATCAATGGGAGCCATCAAGATTCTAAACTCTCATTAATGGCCCACACTTTGCCACACTGGGGCCAGTGCAAAGACTGCTGAACGCCCCCCCCCCCCCCCGGAAGGGGGTGAGGACGAACAAGGGGGCACTGCCGGAGGGCAGTGGCCTGAGGAGGATGCTGCCGAGCGGGGAGCAACGCGGGTCCAGATACCAAAGAGGAAGAGACGAAGGACGGGACACCACCGGCAAAGGGAGCTCCCCATGGACTGAGCTAATTCCCGGAACAACCAGTGGGAGGCGCTGCGGTGGTGAGTCCCAACCCCGTTACAGTCCCCAGCTGGGATTCTGATTTCAGCTCCATGAGCCAGGTATCGCCCCTTTATCATGGCTCTCTCCTACTGGATAACAGGAACCATTCCTCTTTGGTAATGTGGAGTTAAGGGAAATGTGGGAGGAAGGGGGAAGGACAAATTTCTATTTGGGCTGTGCCTGAAATCAGAACAGAAGCAAGAAAAACAAGGGGTAGGCCCCAGGCCTGGCAATCAGGCCTGCGTCTTTCTATTCCTGGCTTTGCTACTGAGTGGCCATGACCAAGTCACTCCACCTCCCTCTACGTCGGTTTCCCTAACAGTAAAATGGAGATAATCAAGGTTATTTATTATCCCCATCTGACGGGGTGAGGAACTGAATTTTTAAGTGGGTGGCTCCCACCGCATGGCTGACATGACTCCTAGACATGTGCATTCCCTGCATATGCATGTCACATGAGAGCTGGGCTGGGAGCCCTTTTCCTGCTCTGTTGGGAGCAGTAGGTATGTGGTGTCTGAACACGCTCTAAACAACTAACTCAGTGTGCCATGGGGAGTACCCTCTACTATAATACTGGGTAATACAGGGCCTAAGTGTATCCGTCTCTTGGCAGTAAGACAATATTTGCATTCACAGTCACTGTTGAGTACCCAGTATCTGCCCCCTGCTCTGCTGACTGGGCAGTGTAACGCCCTCCCATACAGCTCCCCTCTCGCCTGTGCTGCTGTTCGAGAGCGAAGAGGAGGGAGGGGGTAGAGACTCTGAACATGCACTGCTCAGTGTCCATCATTTAGAGCAAGTTAGTGGCATTTAGTGTTTCCTTAGTGGCTTCCGCTTTCTGTCCAAGAAGGGGCAAAAATGGAGGGCAAATCTCCCCCCAAAAAGACTTGATTTCCTAACACAGCCCCCTTGCACCTCTTGCACTGGGTCTGGACAGCACATTCGCTGCAGGGGGTTCTCCAGCGCCATCTCCACTGTGTTTGGAAATATCCCAGCAATAAGGCTCCCAGTCTTTCCTTTGTAGGTGACTGTTCCTCAGGCTGAGAGTCTCTGAGCTGGACTAGCCCCTGTGAGGTGTTGAGCACCCACAACCCCTGTGACAGGATCCCTGGGCTGCAGCCTGGGACCGTGGGACCACTGTGGCCTCTTAACTCTCCAGACTCGGCTGTCTCTCACAATGCTTTGCTAGTGACAAGCAGCAAACCCATCCAGGCGCTGTGATCACTCAGCACGACAGCATGTGGAGTCCCACACCCAGCTAGATTGCATGAGTGCTCCCAGAACCACTCATGAATCACACACAGAAAGGCACCAGCCAAATGCCCCCCAGCTCCCAGCCTTGTACCTCCGGAATATGCCGTCTTGCAGTGCTGAAGACAAGCAGTGCAAGTTAATTAATTGGTTCACCACTTCATCAATGGAAAGTGGATATATGCCAGCCATTGTAAACCTGAGCAGATTTACCAAACACTTCAGGCAAACCCACTGGTAAAGATAAACAGTTAAAGACATTTATTGACTACAAAAGATAGATTTTAAGTGATTATAAGTGATAGGCAAAAAGTCAGAGTGGTTATCAAAATAAAATAAACTATCAGCACACAGTCTAAACTCTCAACCGTATTAGATTGGGCAACATCTAGATTAAGCAGTTTCTCTCACCCCACTGGATATTGCAGTGCATAGTACACAGGTTTCACCCTGGAAACCTGAGCCAGGCCCCTCTTGTTGGGGTCTTCAGTCTTCTGAGTGGCCTTGTGGATTGCAGTGTAGGTGGGGGAAGGAGAAAGGTCAAGCATGTTGCCACTGTGTTCTGTTTTATACCCTTAGTCCATGTGCTTGGAGAACAGAGGTCCAGGCATTTCTGGTGGGCGTTGCTGAATCACAAGGTGAAGCAATACCCGGTGTGTCTCCTGTGAGTGAGTCATTGAATTGAGTCCTCTGCTGGACAATGGCTGGTGATGTCTGTTCAGCCCCCACCCGGGCATTGGTTACCTCCCTTGTCATTGTCTCTGGAGAGCTAGTATCTGGGCACTTCCCAAACCCACAGCATATTTTAGTGAAAACCATACAACAGGGGTCCCCAACGCGGTGCCCGTGGGTGCCATGGCGCCCGCCGGGGCATCCATGTGCACCCGCCTACTGGCCGCCGGACAAGCAGCCGCCGAAATGCCGCCGAGAAGCGGCAACGTCAAAAAGCGCTACCGCCGAAATGTTGGTGGCAACGCCTCTTGATGACGCTGCTTCACGGCGGCATTTCGGCGGCTGCTTGTCCAGCAGCCACGGTCCTTGGCGGCTAGTCGTCCGGCGCCCGCCCCACTGAAAAGGTTGGGCACCACTGCCATACAACATAATTCTTATAATTTTATATGCATATGCACATATTTAACTAGAAGAATGGCTTTCAGCAAATCATAACCCAGGGGTCGGCAACCTTTCAGAAGTGGTGTGCCGAGTCTTCATTTATTCACTCTAATTTAAGGTTTCTCATGCCAGTCATACATTTTAACGTTTTTAGAAGGTCTCTTTCTATAAGTCTATAATATATAACTAAACTATTGTTGTATGTAAAGTAAATAAGGTTTTTTAAAATATTTAAGGTGCTTCATTTAAAATTAAATTAAAATGCAGAGTCCCCCGGACCGGTGACCAGGACCCGGGCAGTGTGAGTGCCACTGAAAATCAGCTCCAGTGCCGCCATTGGCATGCGTGCCATAGGTTGCCTACACCTGTCATAACCTTTCCCCTGATACATCACATGACATGTTTTATATTCAATATCACAATTCTATGTAAATGAGGAATATGGGGGTTACAGGATGCTCCCCCAAGGTATAGAATGTCACAACCCCCATTGAAATCAATGGGAACCAAGAGGGCCCAGCGCCTCATACGACTGGGACCTTCTGAATCTTAGGCAGGGAATAGATTCCCAGGGAAGGTCCTGACTCCTGGGTTCTAGTTGATCTCCAGTCTGTGGGGAGGGGAATGTGGCATGTTGTTATAACTGAGCCTACAACTTTATCCTAATGGTAAGTTCAATTTAAGTTGTGAAAGTTCATAAAATGTCACAATAACCTGTAACAATAAATGTTGAGGTGAAAGGAATGAAAGGGAGGCAAAAGACTAAATTAGTCCAAAGAAGAAAGCCTATTGATTTAACACATGGACTACATTAAAATCATGCCTGGTAAACAAGAGAAGTGTGGGACCGGAAATAAATGGACCAAAATTGATGTATTGAAAAGTAGACCTAATTGGTGGACAAAATAATGAGGGGATGGGCTATTCCACCCATTATTCACTTTTGGGGTCCTCAGAAAAAGAGACTTTTGTGGTGGTGGCAGTGGGGAATTAGGGAATGCTGGTTAACTAAAAACTAGGAGAATAGGAAGGAGTGAGATTCAGCCTCAGGGCTACCACCCCCACCATCTTCTGGGACCCCGGGATCCACTGTGATACTGTTGTGATTTCATCGTCACCACCTCCACTGGCTCTGGCTGAATCCCAAACACCATCTGAGATGTGAAGGTTTGTCATCATTCTCCACCCCCCGTGTGTCTTTTTCCTTCCGTATCTTACCCCTTCTCTTTCCTATCCCTCTCCTTTTGCTCTCTGTTCAATAAGGGTCTGACTTAGCCAGCCAAGACGGCATATTTTGCAACATTGATGTGAGCCTGTGACCAAAGAGGCAGCTCAGAGCAATGCTCTAAACAGTCTGTTGATGGTACTCATTTGCCAGGACTCGGGGTGGCTGATCAGACCGTGTGCCTCGCCTGTGTTTTTCCAGCAGTGAGGTTGCAAGTGAGAGTCAACACCAGATAGAAGTTTCGTTTCCCATCTGTGCTGTCATTTCTCTCCCCTCTTGTGTGTGTTTGTCGTGTCTTTTAGGAAATGGGACTGGACTTTGAGAACAAGAGGAACAACCACAGTTCCAGCCTATCTCCAATAACTATTTCTCATTTCTCCCAAAAGGGCAGTTATCTAAAACCCTGAGACAAGCTGAGTGAGGTAACATCTTTGATTGAAACAACTGCTGTTGATGTAAGGTACAAGCTTTCGAGCTTCTCAGAGCTCTTCCTCAGGTGACCGACAGCCGAAGGTCACCTGAAGCAGATCCTGGTGACCTTTCCCAGACCTGAGGAAGAGCTCTGAGAAGCTCAACAGCTTGTATCTTCCACCAACAGAAGCTGGTTCAATCAAAGCTATTATCTCACTCTCAGATCCTGGGACAATCATGGCTTCAACAACACTGTACCCACCTAAAGACTGTCAGAAGAGCTTTTTTTTCCTTCTCTGGATACCCTACAGCTAACAGGTAAGGGGGAAAGGAAGGACGTCTCTGGCACGGAGGGTGGGGCCCTTTCTGCCATGACATCCCTTACACAGCAGGGGGGAGCATTAATTCTTCTGTCCCCACCATCCCCCTGTCCCTGCTCCCAGTGCCAACAGGAGTCACCGTCTCTCCTTCTCTCCCTGCTGCAGGGACCCCCAAGCACCAATTGGAGGAGAAGAAGGACCTGGCCCTGGAGGAAGCTGCTTTCAGGAGCATCCTGGAGTATCTCCACGTTGAAGAAAAGGTACAAACATACCCAGCTTAGGTGAATTCAAGTCTGTCCTTCCCCTTGCACCATCCCGATCCCTGTAAGGGGAACTTGTCTTGGAGGATCCAGAACCCTGTAATAAGGGTGCTTATCCCATACAATCAAGGACCCCCCAGTATGGGGTGTTTCACCTATCTTGGTCTTGGGGTGTTTGTCCCGTGTTTCCCAGCATATCCCTCCCCAACAGACCCTATCCCAATCCCTGACCCAGCCAGTGCAGGAGCAGACTGTGGTTTGGGAAGGAGGAGATTTTCCTGCCCCACCTCTATTGCATGGAGCCCATGAGCTGGTGTGAGTGGGGTGGGGAAGTCCCTGACTAATAGGCTTTCTCCTCGGCAGCCCCACTCCTGGTGGGGGCAGGAAAAGGCTGAGCAGATCTGTTTCCTACATGTCATCCCCCCCCTCACACCTGCTTTGCCACGCATAAGGGTGGCCAGGTGACCCTGGGGCTGCACTGCTCCAAAGGGGCCCTGGGGGGGAGGATCTTGATGAGTGAGACACGGGTCTGGCACCTGGGGAGGGAGCAAGACATGGAAGGAGGAGGGGCCTCCCCTGGGACTCTGGGGGGAAGATGTGTGGGGCTTCAGGGGGCAGCAGAAAGTGTGGGATTCATGGGACTCAGGACTGGGGCTCAGGGAAGGAGGAAATTTTACATACTGTTTGTGAGATTAGTGAGGGAGTCGTGGGGCTAGAGGGGCAGTTGACTGTGGGATCAGATAGAACTAGGGGGCTAGGAATGGTGGGGTGCCAGTTAGTAGGAGTGGGGTGGTCCAGCAGGGCAGGAGGGAGGGATTGGGGGGGGGGGGGTTCCCAGCTGAGGGGCAGGAGGAATCCGAAGGGGGGGGGTGTTCCCAGGTGGGCAGGAGGGTGGGGATGGGATCCTGTTGGAAGTGATTGCAGCATAGTGCAGTCTCGTCTGACTCTCACAGTTACTTTGTCACCTTTGGGTGTCACAGGGGCTGACTGAGGAGCTGCCCCTGGACCAGAGCCCGGCTCCACCCTCTCCAGATCCTTGGGCACCATGTGCAGTCTCAGGTACCGGATCCTCCCAACTGGCTTCTCTGGCCCCAGTGCTGCTCAGGCCCAGAGCCAGAAGTCCCGGACCCTCTCACTCCCAGGTCACCTCCACACTGTGGCTGTTCCCCATCTCTGTTCGCTCACTCCTGGCTGGGCTGGTGATTTCACGGCAGTAACGTTACGATGGCCTTAGAGAGCAAATCACTGTAAGGATCATAGATAGGAGGGGCAGCAGGGTCCAGTTGTAAGAGCTCTATTCCAGCCCGGCCACTGACTGGCTCTGTGACCTTGTCCAGGTTACTTGCCTCTGGCTCAGGGGTGTAGCTACAGGTGGGCCAGGTGGGCCGTGGCCTACCCACTTAGCATCCAGGACCACCCCCCCCATCCCCAGCTCTGCTCCAGCCCCAGTGTTAGCCCTGCCCAGACCTGAAGGACACCGCACACCGGGTGCACACCCCCATGGACCGACCGGAGGGGGAGGGACAGCAGCGGCACAGCAGTGGAGTGCCTGATGAGCGTGCTGCACATGTGCACTTGTATGCATGGTGGAGCAGGAGGAGGGCGACTGGCCAGCTGGATGGCCTCCCAGCGGCGACAATCATCAAAAACCATAGGCCTGCTGCCTCGGGGAGCCGGGAACGGCGTGGGGCGGTGCGAAGGGGACGGGTGCCAGGAGCCATGCACGCTAGCGAACGGCGTCTCGTCCCGGAGCTGGGTGCACATGCGAGGTTGTGAGGGACCCCTGACCAGAGCGTCCATCGCCCCCTGCAATGCCGGGTGGACTGAAGGGGGTGGGTGAAGGCAGGCCCCCCAATCCCTTCTGCTCCACATCATTGCCTGCACACCCGAATTCAGGGCCTATCCAAATGTCCCATGCTAGCTACGCCACTGCGCTGGGTGCCTCAATTTCCCCATCTCTGAAGTGGGGATTATCGTGACCCACTGTTACAAGGGGTTTGGATCCCTGGACCCTCTGCTCCTGCATCCCAGACCCCTGCCATCCTGAACCCCTGGGCCTGTTTTTTTTGTTTTCTTTTTTTTGGCAGAGGATCGTCCTCCCCCTGGGTGACCGGGGTCAGACCCAGGGCCTCGATCTCCTCGAAGATGGACTGGAGCTCACCTCCCACCACCCCGGGGTCCTCCCTGCTAGCGCCCGAGGCGACGCTTGCCTCGGGCATTGCAGGGGGCATAGGTGGCAAGGGGGCAGGAGGGGCTCCACCGGGGGTTCCCGCGGGGAGGGACCACGAGGGACAGATGTTGATACCCTCCGGTGCTGCAACGTCTACCCCAGCCGGCACTAATGGGTGGAACACACCCGCGGGCAAGGCGGAAGGCTCGGCAGCGGTGCCCCCCTTCCTGGTTTTCTGGGGGGCCTCCACACCAGATGGCAAGAGCGGAGCCCGAGCCTTCCGCTTGCCCCGCTTTCCCTGTACTAAAGCCCAGCCCCCCATGGTGTCACCCGGGGGTTGGCTGACAGGGGTCGGGTCGGGGGGCAGGGATGACGGCTCGGGGGCATGAGGGGGTAACGGTGGGAGGGCACAAGAGAGGGAAGAGTCCCCCTGGGGCGGGCTCTCTCCCAAGCCCGGTGATATCCCTGCCCCACCCTCCTCCACAGGCCCCGCCAGATTGCAAGTAACGGAGGCGGGGCCCTCCCGCTCATCTGGGCACACCGGGGGAGACACCCCAGGGGCCCAAGCGGGAGTAGTAGTGGGCTGGGAAGGAGGAGGGGTGGCTTTGGGCACTGGGCAGCCAGGGGTACCGGCGATGACGGGGCCGGCACCCTGCCGGGGCTCGGGGGTCCCAGACGCTCCTCCGTGCCGGGCCAAGGGGCAGTCCCTCCGGACGTGCCCCGTCGCCCGGCAGAGGTAGCACCGGGCCTCCCCCGTAGAATAATGTACCCGGTAACGGTTCCCCTGATAGGGGACCAGGAAAGACCCCTCAAGCGCCTCTCTGTCACGCGCCGCCGGCGGCAGTTGAATTTGCACCTGCCGGCGGAACGAGAGGATGTGACCGNTCTGACGGCTCGGGGGCATGAGGGGGTAACGGTGGGGGGGCACAAGAGAGGGAAGAGTCCCCCTGGGGCGGGCTCTCTCCCAAGCCCGGTGATATCCCTGCCCCACCCTCCTCCACAGGCCCCGCCAGATTGCAAGTAACGGAGGCGGGGCCCTCCCGCTCATCTGGGCACACCGGGGGAGACACCCCAGGGGCCCGAGCGGGAGTAGTAGTGAGCTGGGAAGGAGGAGGGGTGGCTTTGGGCACTGGGCAGCCAGGGGTACCGGCGATGACGGGGCCGGCACCCTGCCGGGGCTCGGGAGTCCCGGACGCTCCTCCGTGCCGGGCCAAGTGGCAGTCCCTCCGGACGTGCCCCGTCGCCCGGCAGAGGTAGCACCGGGCCTCCCCCGTAGAATAATGCATCCGGTAACGGTTCCCCTGATAGGGGACCAGGAAAGACCCCTCAAGCGCCTCTCCGCCACGCGCCGCCAGCGGCAGTTGAATTTGCACCTGCCGGCGGAACGAGAGGATGTGACCGAGAGCGGGGTCTTTGCAGCCCAGCGGGAGAGGCCGAAAGATGGAGATAGGCTTCCCCAGGGTAGAGAGGGCGGGCAGCAGGGCAGTATTGGGGAGGTAAGGAGGGACAGAGGTCAGGACCATACGGACCCCCAGGTCCTCCAGCGGCTTCAGGGGGACGAACACGCCCCCCACCACCAGGCCCGTCTCCACTGCCTCCTGGGCGGCGGCCTCCGAGGCAAGGAAGAAAACGACCTTGCCATACATTTTGGAGGCCGCCACGATGGTCTTGGGCCCCACCACCCTCGCCAACGCCCGCACGTAGGTCTCCACGTGGGGCGAGGCCTGTTGCCTTGCAGTTTCCCATCCCTACCTCACACTGGAAAGTCTGCTACAGGCTCCTCTGTTTCGCCAGCAAACTGGAGACTGGTCTGGAATATGCCCAGCTGCGGGCTGCCCTGCACAGTGGGTTAGGGTTACCATACGTCCGTATTTTCCCAGACATGTCCGGCTTTTTAGTTCTTAAATTGCCGTCCGGGCAGAATTTTTAAATATCTAAAAATGTCCGGGAAAATATGGACGTATGGTAACCCTAGAACCGCGGGGCCCGAAGCAACTTCCCACCTCCTCGGCTCCGGCTGCTGCTGCGTGGGGGAAGTGCCCGGCTGGGGTGCACAGGCTGGAGAGCGGCGGGAGCCGGGAAAGTTGGAGCCCGGGGAGGAGGGGCTGCACGCTCGGATGCTGCCCGCCGCCTCTGTGCCCTCGCAGATCGCCGAAGCCACGGAGCAGGGCTTGCAGGCACCGGCAGCGGGCAGAAAGGCCTCCGCCCCCCCCCCCGAACCCAACCTGACCCTAAGAGCCAGAGGGACCTGCCGGGGGGCGATGTGGGGAGTCCCGGCGGTGCTTACCTGGGGAAGCTTCTGGGAAGCATCCAGCATGCCCTCTGGCTCCTAGGATGAGGGTGGGGGAGGAGGGAATACAGCATGCTCAGGGGAAGATGTGGGGGCGGGGATTTGGGGAAGGGGTCCAATGGGGCAAGGAGGGGGCAGAGTTGGGGCGGGGACTTTGGGGAAGGGCTTGGAATGGGGGCGGGGAAGGGGTGAAGTTGGGGCGGAGGCCCCCGTGGAGTGTCCTCTTTTTTCAGTATTCAAATATGGTAACCCTACAGTGTGTTCACCATGGCCACAGGGAAGGAAATACACCCATGTCCAGGCAGATCTTCAGCCTACTCCTCAGTCCCAGGAGCAGGAGCTGTAATGGAAGGTTAAACTGTATTATACTAATCAGCCATTAAGTGGTGCTGTATGTCACATACCTTATTTAAGCCAAGCTCAGCCATTCCTGGCAGAGCTCTAAAGGATCTTATGATGAACACATCTGGCGTGTCTCTCTCGTGGAAGGAAGCTCTGTAGCTAGTCTATATCTGGTACACGAGCCTGACCTGATAGTAGCAGCTCTACCTTCCATGTACAAATTGTTAGAGCCCTGCGCAGATACAAGTTTATATCCGCGGATGCAGATATCCACGAATATTAATCGGTATCCACAGAGCCACAGGGCTCTCCTGGGAACTGCAGCGGCAAAAGTTGAATATGGGGCTGCCGCTTTGGTGCTGGACTCTGCCCAGAAGCCCACCTACTGTCCATAACAGCCAGGCTGTTCCATGCCCTGTTGTGTACCAGGCCTTCTTTAGAGACCCAGACAGCAGGCACTGACCAGCCAGCTGTCAGCAGAATTCACTACATGACACCTGCCAGTGGAGGGATCTGAATGGGATGGCCGGGATGTGTCCCAGAAGGGAAAGGACCCAGCAGTCCCTTCCATCAAGCCTTAGTATTGGGGAAAGGGATCAAAGAAACATCCCTTGGTAGAGGTGGAGGAAGAGATGACAGACCCTTAGGGCCCTTGCTCTGATCTGGGGGCCCCACCATAACAGTCATGCCAGGCCCCCATGATGCTGCCCCTGGGGCGGGAGGGAGCACTGGTCCTAAGGGAAGCCGGGACTTTTGAACAAGCACCCCCATCCCTACAGGAGCTCTAAGGGCCCCCTTTGGGCTCTGTGCCACCACCCATCCCACATGGGTTTGTGGGGCAGACTCTCTTGAAGGGCAGAGAGAATTGAGGCTCTTTATCTGAATCTCTCCCTGCAGGGCCCCTCTCATGAGCTCCCCACACCCATCTCCCCAAGGATTGAAGAGAGTGATTCCTTTCTGTAACAATGTGGCCTCTTGCAGGGACACTACTGAGAGTATCAATTCAGGAGAAATTGCTTAGAGCAGGGCAGTTACAGCCCAAGGCTGGGGTTCCTTTACTATTAAGGCAAACCAAACCAGCCAAACAGAGAGGACTTCGGTTTTACCCCACTGGCTAACCAGAAGTTGTACAACCAATCCCTTGGACACTCCAGTTTCCCAGAATCACCTCCAGCAGCCACTCGTTATGGGGACGAATGGTTATGAAAACCAATATCCCAGTAAAAGAAAAAAGGTTCTCCCAATCCCAAAGGACCAAGCCCCAGACCTAGGTCAATATACAAGTTAGAGCTTACCCACAAATCACACTGTTTCCAATTCTTTAGAATCTAAAATCTAAAGGTTTATTCATAAAAGAAAGAAATATAGATGAGAGCTAAAACTGGTTAAATTGAATCAATTACATACAGTAATGGCAAAGTTCTTCGTTCAGGCTTGTTNAGATAGCATAATCATAACCAGCAAATCATAACCTTTTCATAGACACCTCACACGACAACCTTTGTACAATATTTGCTGCAAATATATAACAGTGGTTGCAACAATGATCTATACTGTCACAGTTTATGTCAATAACGTCACACTTGCCCAGGGGAGACTGGGGGCTGAAGTTAAAACGCTGATGCATGCAGAGGACACCATCCAGCAATACAGGGTGGAGAGCTACCAGGTGTATAAGACACTGGTGCCCCAGAGGGGTAAGGAACCAGCCAGGCGATGGGATCCCTATAGAAATGAGCCCCCTCTTCTGAGACTGACCCCAGCCAGACAAGGGGACCTCTACAGGAATGATGGCCCCTGGTAGGTGCATTAGCACCATATGTTCCCTATAGTGATCTGGCTCTTGTTACTGTCTCCCTGGCTGACACCCGAGTGTCTGAGAGTGGTTAGAAGACCCCATGTAACTTCTGACCAGATCCTTGTTGGATTCCTACTAGAAGTTACCTAGAACCCCATCCCTGAGCTGCCAGGTGGGTGAGAGGGGTGAGGGGATCCTAGGAACCTGAGCTCTCCCACAGCAGGGGACTAGAGCAAGAGTTTCTCTGGAGAGCTGTGCAGTGAGAACTTCCTCTTGCCGCTAGCTCTCCTAGCCCTTCGTGTAGGCAGCAATCCCGGGTGGAGCCATGGGATCCAGGAGGAATGATATGGAAGATCAATTCCTGCCTCTCCTGGTGAGAGATGTTTCTAAACCACCATCAGTTTGGCTGTGATATCTACAATTGGTGGGTGAGCTGATATGAAGGTGAATTGAGCCCCCTGCAGGCATCAAGACCCCACTTGACATCTGTTGGCTCAGCGAAGGGAATGGACACACATTGAGAGTAGCTGTGATATTAGTGTGGGGGTGTCTATCAGAGTGTGAGTAACGCACAGGCTCTGTGGCAGAGCTCAGAGCCCAGGCAGTGCAGTTGGCTGGGATCCTGGGCAGGGATGTGTCTTACAGCAGTTCCGAAGGTCCTGTGCATACAACAACCCTGAACAGAGCTTGTAACCAGTTAGTGATAGCGTTGGCTGTAAACAGGAGATCCTCTCCCGGGGCCTGGGAGTACTGGAGTAGTAGAGAGAAGAGCAGCTCCAAGGCTCAGACAAGCTTAGGACTTGGGTCACACAGTATTAGCTGAGTGTAGGTGGCGTTTAGGGCTCCTTTGTCTAAGCCCTTTCCGGAACCAGAGGCATGTATATACCCACTCTTCTCAGGCATGTTAGCTGTCTTGCTGTGTGCTCTCTTTCATGCATGTGCTTCGGGGGTTCAGGTGTAGACAGTGTGTGTGTGGGGGAGGGGGTTTGGCACAACAATGCACAGGTATAGTTATTAGTGTAGATGTAGCCTTAGGCTGAGAAGCCGACTCCCTGAGACACACTCCCATATGGAAGCCCAGCAGTGGCCCATGGCTATCAACAGGCTGCTCTCCAGGAGACAGCTTGACTTTCTGAGGGGCAACACAGGCCTTCTCTAGAGAATCAGAGTCATATTACAGGGTCAAATTGTGGAAGATGCAGGCAACAAAGGTGGCTTATTCAAGAGCTATTTTAGGTTTATTCATGACGCTAGCTCTGTTGCTTAACATGTATTTGGGACACAGGTGTAAAAAAATATCTTGTGGAACTGATCACACTGTTTTCTTCCATCCCATAGTTATTTGCTCTCCTTATGTCTGCTAACCCTCCCCCTACTCTCTCTCTGCCTGGTCTGTTTAGACAATATTGTCTCATTATTTCTTTGTACTCCCCCATTTATCTGTATCCATCTGTTGTCATAAGAACCTAAGAATGGTCATACTGGGTTAAACCAGTGGTCACTCTAGCCCAATTTTCTGTCATCTGACAGTGGCCTATGCCAAATGCTTTAAAGGGAATGAACAGAACAGGGCAATTATTGAGTGATCCATTCCCTGTCATCCAATCCCAGCATCTGGTAGTCAGGGGTTGCATCCCTGACTATCTTGGCTAATAGCCATTGATGGACCTATCCTCTGTCGGAGAAAAACAGAGTTCTCACTCTTTTGGTTGGGTGCAGCAAATCAGATACTTTATTATCTCTAGCAATTGCGTGGAGGGAGAGAGCTGAACAGGTCTCTCAACAGGTAAACAATTACAGCAAGCATTTATACCTTTGTTACAGACAATAATGAGCAACAGCTGCATTTTGTTTATACATAGGTCATCCTGATAACTTATTTTTCTCATGTATTTAGACTCTAGTCTACATTCCATCTTATCTACACAAGGTCGCAACAACTTCTCACACAGTTCTTTCCCACTCGCCTCACACAACCCTAGCTTCTACAAATCTCGCGTTATTAGGGTTACAGCTAGCCTGACTGTTGCTCACAGCTAGCCTGTTTGCATTGACATCCCCTTCAAATCCCTGTCAGTTCTTTCTCTACTTCCACACCTCCATGAACTTATCTAATTCTTTTCTGAACCAAGTTATACTTTTTGCCTTCAGAACATCCCCTGGCAATGAGTTGACTATGTGTTGTGTGAAGAAGTACTTCCTTTTGTTTGTTTTAAACCTGCTGCCTGTTAATTTCATTCAGTGACCCCTGGTTCTTCTGTTATGTGAAGGGGGTAAATAACACTTCCTTATTCACTTTCTCCACACCAGTCATGAATGTATAGAACTCCATCATATCCCCCCTTAGTCATCTTTTCTCCAAGCTGAACAGGCCCAGTCTTTTTACTCTCTCCTCATATGGAAGCTGTTCCATACCCCTAATCATTTTTATGCCGTTCTCTCTACTTTTTCCAGTTCTAACAAAGTATATCCTTTTTGAGATGGGGCTGTCAGGTTATCTGGAATGGCTCGCAACCATTAATGCAAGCTCAGGGCAGATTGGTAAAAAGCAGAGCACAAACCTCAAATTGGTTGTGAATTCTATATTGAGATTTCACCAACCTAGTATCAAGTGTGAACTCCTCAGGCACTATAACAGCCTTAACATGGAGTCCAGAGAGTCCGCTTGGGTACCCTGGTCTATCTTGCCACACAGGAAAGCTTGCTTTCATGGAAGATAGTCCCTTACACAAAACGTGACAACAATATTCAGGTTACTCCCAGTCCCAAAAGACAGGTCACTTGCCCCAGATCAATTGCACCTCAGATCTCAAACCAAAGACATTTGTAGCCAATCCGATAATAAACTAACTATCGATTTGTTAACTAAGGAAAAGAAATAAGAGAGTTATTTACAATGTTAAAGCAAATAAACATACACACACACAAATGAGATACAGTCTTAGGTCTGAAAAGATCATAGTGGTTGCTATAATATGCAAACTTAATATGTCCTTTAGGGCTACCCAGGCTAAGTAGCTGGGAATCTTTGCTTATGTTTAGGAATCTTTGCCCCTCAGAGTCAAACAGCATAAAGATAAAGTTCGTTTATAGAGTGAGTCATTTTCATTCCCTTCTCCCAGTATTCAAACTGTGATGGGACAAGCATCTGGGCAAGTCCACTCTTCATGAGCGTGGAGAAAACAATCAACAAAGTCTTTTGTCTACTGATGTTCCACAATGGCTTGTCTCGTGTCTGTAGTCCTTTTTGTTCGGCAGGAGATGACACTTTGTGACAGGGTGGACTAGGCCCAGAGGCCCCCTGCTGAAGCCCTTGTGGTCCTGCAACACCCTACCCCAAAATAGGATAGTAGAGAGGTCCTCCAAGCTGCTTACAGCAGCTGTGTGGGAAGCAGCCAAACAGGGCCCAGCAGGCTAGTAAAAGAAGAGCTGAAGGGCCAGAGTAAGTTTAGTTCCTTGCTAGAACTGGAGGAGTGTGGATGGTGAGTGTCTGTCTGATGAAATTTCAGGACCTTGGATGGGTTAATGCTGCCAGAAACAGGGGAGAACAAGGAGGAGCCCTGAGCTGGTTGCTGGGACTCTATCAGGATGGCACGGGGCTGTGGGGAAGTGGCCCAGGGAATTAGAGCATCAGTGCAACTTAGATAAAGGGACACAGTGGATGGCTGCTATCTACAGGGTCCCTGGGCTGGGACCCAGAGTAGTGGGTGGACCCAGGTCCCTCCCCTCCCCCATTAGCCACTGGGGGAAGTAGCATAGACATTGAGGCACACCAGAGGGGGAACTGAACTGCAGTGGCCCAGCTGGAGAGCTGCAGCCAGAAAGGCCCTAAGATGGCGAAGACTTTGTCACCAGGGAGGAAGCCCTGGGGCACGGCTCTGTCCCGGAGCAGGGACAACTTGAGGGAGATGTTACAGGGGGCACTGAGAGAGACCCCTGTTGACTTGTACCCCAGAAAGAATTTTGCTTTGCTTTTATCTCACAGACAAACTGTTTGTGACTCGGCCGGAGGGCTGAGTCACCAAAGACACACCACAAGCAGAGAGAGAGAGTGCAGGCACATGCACTTGGCCAAGTGGGTGCTTGCAGGAGGTGAGTGCGCCCCATTACACACCTCTTGTGGTAAATTAGTACTTCACTCTTGGTAATGCTTCTCTTCTGACTGTGGGGTTTCCAGCTTTTAGCAAACATTTTCATAGTTACAGAGCAAACACTTAAATATTACCTTCTTCTTCAAGTAGTGTCCCTATGGATGCTCCACTGTAGGTGTGCTTGCTTCCCTGTGCTGCTGATCGGAGAATTTTGGTAACAGTGTCTGTTAGGCGCACACATGCAGTTTCTCCCCTCGTACTCTGCCCCGAGGCTAGTCAGCACGTGGGGGCTAACTCTCCTCCGTTCCTTCTCAACTGCCCCTGGCTAGAGACAGAGCTATTAGCAGTCCGTTAGCGACTATTATCTCGTCCTTTTCTTTGTAGCCCACAGCTTAACTTTTAGTGGTAGTTAATCAAATGTCTTTATTTTTTTCCCCTTGTCTTCTAATAAAAATGATTCAGGTAGAGTTTACTTTTTTTCTTCATGCCGTTCTCACTGGGGCTCTTCCCCCACCAGGGCATGCCCAGTTCTCCTGGCTTCAAGAAGTGCCTCTCATTCAACAAGGCAATCCATTCATGGTGCATTCATTGCCTCAGGGAAGGACACGTCCCTCAAAAGTGTGCTCTCTGCCTGCAGCTTAGGCCTGGTCTACACTACGATTTTAGTTCGAATTTAGCAGCGTTATAGCAAATTAACCTTGCACCCGTCCACACAACGAGGCCATTTAATTCGATTTAAAGGGCTCTTAAAATCGGTTTCTGTGCTCCTCTCCGATGAGGGGAGTAGTGCTGAAATCGACATTGCCGGTTCGAATTAGGGTTAGTGTGGACGGAATTCGAAGGTATTGGCCTCCGGGAGGTATCCCACAGTGCACCATTGTGACCGCTCTGGACAGCAATCTAAACTCGGATGCTCTGGGCAGTTGGACAGGAAAAGCCCCGCGAACTTTTGAATTTCATTTCCTGTCTGCCCAGCCTGGTGAGCACAGGTGACCACACAGAGCTGAGCAGCACAGGTAGCGATGCAGGCCGACAACCGCAAACGAGCACCAGCATGGACCACACGCGAGATACTGGATCTGATCGCCATATGGGGAGAGGATTCAGTGCTCGCAGAACTGCGTTCCAAGAGACGGAATGCAAAGATCTTTGACAAGATCTCCAAGGGGATGATGGAGAGAGGCCACAATCGGGACTCCATTCAGTGCCGTATAAAGGTGAAGGAGCTCCGACAGGCCTATCAGAAGACGAAGGAGGCCAACGGACGGTCCGGGGCAGAGCCGCAGACATGCCGCTTTTACGATGAGCTGCATGCAATTCTCGGAGGGGCCGCCACCACTACCCCACCCCTGAGCGTGGACTCCGAGGAGGGGTTAATGTCATCGTTGCATGACGAATCTGCGGACGGGGAAGAGGAGGAGGAGGAGGAGGACGAACTTGTGGAGAGCACACAGCACTCCATTCTCCCCGACAGCCAGGAGCTGTTTCTGACCCTGACCGAAGTGCCCTCCGAACCCTCCCAAGGCGGCATCGCAGACCCCCTGGAAGGGACCTCTGGTGAGTGTACCTTTTCAAATATATCAAACATGGTTTAAAACAAGTATTTGTTTAATGATTAATTTGCCCTGGGGACTTGGGATGCATTCGCGGCCAGTACAGCTACTGGAAAAGTCTGTTAACGTGTCTGGGGATGGAGTTGAAATCCTCCAGGGACATCTCCATGAAACTCTCCTGGAGGTACTCCAAAAGCTTTTCCAGAAGGTTTCTGGGCAGGGCAGCCTTATTCCGTCCTCCATGGTAGGACACTTGACCGCGCCATGCTAGCAGCAAGTAATCCGGTATCATTGCTTGACAAAGCTTGGCAGCGTATGGTCCCGGTGTTTGCTGGCATTCAAGCAACATCCGCTCTTTATCTTGCTGTGTTATCCTCAGGAGAGTGATATCGTTCAGGGTAACCTGTTTGAGATATGGGAATGTAATTAGGGGGACAGAGGTGGCCCCGTTCCTACTGGGCTGTTTGCCTGTAGCTGAAAAGAAATCTTTCCCTGCAGTTAGCCAAGCGGGCGGGGGGGAGGGGGTGGATAATGTCGCTGAGTTTTTCGCGTTTGGCTAGCAGGGGTCTTCCCTGATACCAGCCACGTGGTGGGGGGAGGGGTAACGCGATCATCCCACAGAAGTGGATGGGGGGGCTAGTTTGCGATCTGCATGGATCTTCCATGGTACCAGCCACGTGGTGGGGGGAGGGGGTCATCCCACAGAATTGAATGGGTGGGTGGGGGGTGGTTGTTATGTTATCTGATGCTGCACGGTAACAGGGAAACCGCAGCACGTAAAGGGCTTTGCTTGCTATGGGAAAGGAGGGCGCTGATTTAATGCAGAAGCAGCAGGACAATGGCTTACCATGGCTGCATACAAGCCGAAATCTGTTGCCCGGCCCTGCGTCTGCTGTGATCTCTAACACCAAAGCCGCGGGCACTCAATATAAGATGCAAAAAGCGACCTTGTACATTGCTATGTAATGTGAAAAGTGTTCACCGTGAAAGAGTATAAGCATTGTTCTATAAAATGTATCTTTTTACATACTTCTCTCCTTTTTTTCCCTCCTACTGCAGCTGCAAATTCTTCCATCCTCCCGCCCCCAGCACGAAGGCTCTCCCAGATAAGGAGGCGAAAGAGGCGCACCCGAGACGATATGTTCTCGGAAATAATGCAGTCGACCCGGGATGAGAGAGCTAATTTTAACGATTGGAAGGAGACTGTATTGAAATTCCGTCAAGAGGCCAGTGACCGTGAGGAGAAGAGGGACCAGCGGGAGGACATGAGGGACCAACGGGAGGAGAAAAGGGATGAACGTGAGGAGAGAAGGGACGAACGCGAGGAGAGGAGGGACGCCCGAGAGGAGAAGTGGCGGGATGCAACGCTGGGGCTGCTGCGTGATCAGACAGACATGCTCCGGCGTCTGGTGGAGCTCCAGGAACGGCAGCTGCCGGATTACCGGGTGCCGCTGCAGCCCCTCTATAACCGCCCTCCCCCCTCCCCAAGTCCCGTAGCCTCCTCACCCCGACGTGTAAGAACGCGGGGGGGGAAGCTCCGTGCAACCTGCCAGTCCACCCCATTAGAGAGCCCGAGCAAAAGGCTCTCATTATTTTGAATGTTGTTCCTGCCCTGTTCCTTCACTCCTACCCTCCTCCCAAACCCCACCCGGACTACCTGGTTATTTCTCTCCCTATGTTCATTACCCCCCGTTAATAAAAAGTTCTTGATTTGTAATTTGAAAACGACACTGACTTTATTTTTTTTTAAATAAAACTGGGATCGAAGGGGGAAGGGGGAAGGGTGGGTTGCTTACAGGGAATGAGTGAATCAAGTGGGCGGGTTTTCAACAGGGACAAACAAACATAACTTTCACACAGGAGCCTGGGCAGCACTGAAACTTGTTTTCAGAGCTTCTCTGATGCGCACCGCTTCCTGGTGTGCTCTTCTAATCGCCCTGGTGTCTGGCTGCGCGTAATCAGCGGCCAGGCGGTTTGCCTCAGCCTCCCACCCCGCCATAAAGGTCTCCCCCTTGCTCTCACAGAGATTGTGGAGCACACAGCAAGCTGCAATAGCAATGGGGATGTTGGTTTGGCTGAGGTCCGAGCGAGTCAGTAACGAGCGCCAGCGACCTTTTAAACGTCCAAAGGCACACTCTACCACCATCCTGCACTTGCTCAGCCTGTAGTTGAACCGCTCCTGAGTACTGTCCAGGCTGCCTGTGTATGGCTTCATGAGCCACGGCATTAAGGGGTAGGCTGGGTCCCCAAGGATAACGATGGGCATCTCAACATCCCCAATGGTAATTTTCCGGTCTGGAAAGTAAATCCCTTGTTGCAGCCGTTTAAACAGACTAGTGTTCCTGAAGACGCGGGCGTCATGAACCCTTCCCGGCCATCCCACGTTGATGTTGGTGAAACGTCCCTTGTGATCCACCATTGCTTGCAGCACCATAGAAAAGTACCCCTTGCGGTTTATGTACTGGCTGCCCTGGTGCTCCGGTGCCAAGATCGGGATATGGGTTCCATCTATCGCCCCACCACAGTTAGGGAATCCCATTGCAGCAAAGCCATCCACAATGAGCTGCACATCTCCCAGCGTCACTACCTTTTTTAGCAGCAGCTCAACGATTGCTTTGGCTACTTGCATGACAGCAGCCCCCACGGTAGATTTTCCCACTCCGAACTGATTACCGACTGACCGGTAGCTGTCCGGTGTTGCAAGCTTCCACAGGGCTATCGCCACTCGCTTCTCAACTGTGAGGGCTGCTCTCATCTTGGTGTTCTGGCGCGTCAGGGCAGGGGAAAGCAAGTCACAAAGTTCCAGGAAAGTGCCCTTACGCATGCGAAAGTTTCGCAGCCACTGGGAATCGTCCCACACCTGCAGCACTATGCGGTCCCACCAGTCAGTGCTTGTTTCCCGGGCCCAGAATCGGCGTTCCACAGCAAGAAGCTGCCCCATTGCCAACATGATCTCCAAAGCGCCGGGGCCCGTGGCGCGAGACAATTCTGTGTCCATGTCCATGTCCGCATCACTCTCGTCGCCGCGCTGCCGTAGCCGCCTCCTCCTCGCCTGGCTTTTCTGGTCCTGGTTGAGCATAAACTGCACTATAATGCGCGAGGTGTTTACAATGTTCATGACTGCAAACTTGAGCTGAGCGGGATCCATCCTTGCCGAGGTATGGCGTCTGCTCAGTTCTCCATGGAAAAAAGGCGCGAAATGGTTGTCTGCCGTTGTTTTCACGGAGGGAGGGGGAGGATGTTCCCAGAACCGCCCGCGACAATATTTTTTGTCCCATCAGGCATTGGGATCTCGACCCAGAATTCCAATGGGCGGGGGGGGACTGCGGGAACTGTGGGATAGCTACCCACAGTGCAACGCTCTGGAATTCGACGCTAGTCTTAGTACATGGACGCGCACCGCCGAATTAATCCGCTTACTGTGGCCGCGTACAATTGAATTTATATAATCGGTTTAAAAAAATCGAATTCCATAAATTCGGACTAATCCCGTAGTGTAGACGTACCCTTAGACCTCGGTCTTGCAAGGACAGAGAGCTGATGCAGAAGATTATATTCATAAAGGCAGCGCTCATACCTTCACAGGACCTACACCAAGAGTCTCCAGGCAGACATGAGTCTTCCCCACAGCCCTCAATATCCAAGGGCTATGGGGTGAAGAAGCCAGCCGCCGACACCTTTCATGAGTCAAAAAAGAGTGGAAAATCCCAACAGTGAACCATGAGATAGCTGCAAACGATCCCCGGCTGACTTGGTGTCATCGATACCATCGGCACCAAGACAGGCCAAGCCCAATACACATGGCTCAAGAAAGACTACTGTGGCAGGTACCATTGATGCGCCCACAGACCCACTGGGCACGGGACCGAGTCAGCAGCACCTAAGGAGAAGGACAGGAGCAAACATTCCAAGGTACCACCAGTACGCGATGCGCCATCAGTACTGATGCTGCATCCAGTACCTGAATGGCCTGTGCAGACAAGGTCTCCATCCCACTCGGCACCACCAGTGGCACCAAGCCAGTCATCACTGCTGTTATTCTGGCATTTGAGGGACATCTCTGTAACTGACATGATGGAGTCTCCTCTCCTCGGTACTGGAACCTCCATACCGAGCCTCTGTCTGGCATGGAAGTCTTTCCTGCTGCCTTGCCATGCTCCCCTGCTCTCCACTGCAGACTCTGATAGTGAACTGAAGGAGGGAATATCTCAGTACTCCTTCTAAGCCCCCTACGGTGTCCAATACCAGCAGGAACTCCAGGCATATACTCAGATGGCCCCACTGCTGTCATCCTGGTACAGCCATTCATTGGCAGCACTACTGGGCTCCATGCCACCATCACTCCAGTGGCCATACTGGGACCCCTGGGCTTCATGCTGCCCCCATGGCCCTTGAATCATAGAATCATAGAATCATAGAATCTCAGGGTTGGAAGGGACCTCAGGAG